>CAKNYM010061352.1:0-12467 GCA_932195095.1 Andricus curvator | reverse complement strand
TATTCTTTTAAGATAATTCTACCAATACCTTATGTGAAATAAATATTCTTTTCAGTTATCTCAATATTTCGTGGATTCAAAGAAATATTAAGATAACCTAAAGATGTTCTAATTAAGTAAAAGAGATATTCATTTCATATAAAATAAATATTTTTTCTCTTCACATTTTTTGAACACATGCATATTGCATATATTGTACATTTTTCCTGATTTAAAACACATTTCATCACTTTAGTATCAGGGAAGATTATTTTTCGACTATAAAATATATGTAACGTTATATACGTGTGTTAATCCAAGTAATTTAGCATTTCGCATTTACGTTTCTTTTATTCAAGCTAGCTGAAATATATTTCAGATCGTTCCGTTTTCAAAAATATTATACCCATAGAATAATAACGTGTATTTTTACAGTTCTAAGTAATCTTTTCTGGGAGAAATATAATTTTTTTTATTCTAAATTTCTCAGAGTGAAACTCCACTCGATCGGAGTGAGGTTTCACTCTTAGCTCAGCCAGAAGTGAGCCAGGTGGCTCATTTCTGATTGTTACCGAGTGCAGTTTCACTCCAAGAATACGACATTGTTTTTCTTTTGTCGAGAAACTTATCCCATCTATTTTTTTATAATTGAAAAAAATATTTACTTATATATATGTTTTTATGCCGGAAGATTTATATTGCACTTCATAACTTGAAATTTAAACAATGAAAAGATATATTTACAATAAAATACCAAGAAGTATTGTCTATACATATAGGAAAAAAATACTTCTTCATTTAACTCATTCGAATTTTGCGCAAAACTCGAGGGCTAAAGAAACTAGCGCAACCTGGTGGTTGCTGCTGAACTGTCCGATTTCCGTTTTCCGGTTTCTTTCTTCTCGAGGCCTCGTGGCGGACGGCGTCTTACAAAATTGCAAGTTTGTTGTTGAATATATTAATATCACCGACGACGTACAAGTGACGAAGATGGGGGATGCATTCACCCAAAAGACATTGGAAGAATGGGGCCTGGACGAAGGCATTATTGACAATTTCAAAGGTAAGTGACGGTTTGAACGATTTAATCAATTGCGTCTTTCGGTCTTGTTAGCGTTTTATTGTAAAACTTGACATTTTTAAACAAAAGTCATTATAATTTTATCAAGGTTTAGAATCTTTATTAACAATTTGGGTGGAGTTCCGAATAGCGTAAACCGCTGATTTTTTTGAGGCTCCGTATACTTATGTATTTTGACGCGCTGATTACGAAAATGATAGTGAAAATGTGCGGAAATTTGATTTTCACGGTGAAACCATGAAAAAACCATAAAAATCATGGTTTTTTGCGATTATCTCAGCTAATATGCAAAATAAAAAAAAATGTTTCAAACAAAAGTTGTAGACATCATTGAAATACACATTCTTTGTTTAAAACATTTTTTTCTGCGAGTGATAGTTTTCGAGGAAATGAACGATATAAGGATTACAATCGTATCTCCATTGGTTTCGGTTTGTTACCTACTTACGCTCTTCACCACGGAAAGGATGGAGAATTTTGAAGAGCATATTTTTTTTCTATTTTTCATGTTTTTTATTTATTTTTTGGTTATGGGGGCGGGAAGGCACCCCTGTGACAGATCACAAAAATAACTTATGTCACACACGACCCCCTTTCCAGGTGTTGTGGGGGCGGGAAGGCACGCCTGTGACAGGTGACAAAAATAACTTATGTCTCACATAACCCCCTTTCCAGCCTGTCGTGGGGGCGGGAAGGCACCCCTGTGACAGGGCACAAAAAATAACTAAGGCCACACACGACCTTCTTTTAAACGATCAGGTAAATACGAACATTCCCATATCGTGAGACACCCATATTTGACTCGTTTTTATAAGAAAAGTAACAATAATTTTCAACTTCTGCCTTATCAAATCCCTTCATTAATAGTTCATTTAAAGATTGTATAACTTGCTTCCCCAAAAAAAAAATTTTGCAGCCAAAACAGAACTGACGCCCCTATTCTGCAATTTAACCGAACACCCGCACTGTTAAAAATGTTTGCAATTTTAATATACATTTAATATACATTTGTATATTAAATCTAAAACCTACCCAGGAAACAAAAATCCATTCACTTTCTTTGAATGGGTTTCGAAGTCGTTTGAATAGCGTATCTGTCACTGGAATTCCAGATTGCCGCCGATTGGTTTTTAACAGAATTTTGCTCGTTATTATTTTTTTGACAGACTTGTAAACGACAAAAGCCTTTACATCCTCTAGAACTAAAATAGCAAAAGGAATCTAGTAGCCTTGCGTGTGATTTCTCTTAATCTATCAATAATTTATAAATTTTAAAAATCATGTGAAATATGGCAGCCTAACCTGAAAAAAATCAGTCTTATTCAAAAAGAGGTAAACCGATTCAATATGACTTTGATTGAAATGGACATTGTAGTACATTGCAGATTCGAAGCCATTCGAGAAACTGACCGATTCACATAGTCGCAAACCAATTCAGTTTTAAAAATCTCAATCTGCAAATGACAGATACGCAATTCACGGAGTCGCCTTTTCAATCGGTTCTTTTTTCCTGGGTAGGTATACGGAATCGCCATTAAGAGACTATGTTATTAAATTTCATATACCGCATATTGATCATTTATCAAAAAAGTCCGATATTTGCACTTTACAAAAATTAAAAACAATTCTGGCAGCAATTTTCAATTATAAATGATAAAAAAGAATACTTTCTCCTAGATGAATGTAAACTACACTGGTTTTTAAGAGAGAAGTTCAATTAAACAAATAATTAAGAAACCTAACCTCCAAGCACCTGTACTCACGTTAAAATTCTAACATTCGCAGCGAATTTTAGGAATAATTCCACCCGTAGGTTGCACTTTAATTGTAAGTAAGAATTTAGTCGACGAATGTAAGGTTATTGCTTTATTTTTTAAAATTTGACAAGATCTGAAGGTATCAAAGGACTTGTTGTTTTCACGCATTCTGTTTTACCGACTTTAATATACATGTATATTAATTTTACAACATGATGGTATATTAAAATTAATGTACGGTATGTGCAAATGACTTTACTCACATGTATATTAAATTTCGATCAGATTTTTTTAACAGTGCGTGGTATATGGGATTTTTAAAAATGAAAATAGATATATTTGATTTTCTCGAAAACTATCACTCGCCGAAAAAAATGGTTTAAACAAAAAATGTGTATTTCAATGGTGTCTACAACTTTTGTTTAAGACATTTTTTTTATTTTGCATATTAGCTGAGATAATCGCAAAAAACCATGATTTTTATGGGTTTTTCATGGTTTCACCGTGAAAATCAAATTTCCGCACATTTTCACTATCATTTTCGTAATCAGCGCGTCAAAATACATAAGTATACGGAGTCTCAAAAAAATCGGCGGTTTACGCTATTCGGAACTCCATCCAACAATTTTTTATTACGTTACTGTTTTTCATCGAAAACTGCGATTTTGAATTAAGAAATTAGATTTTTAGGTAATTTTTGTACGAGGACTCAACCTCAAAATTGAATTGCCCCATTTTACTGAACGAATATTTACATCTTTTTTAGCTAATCATGGCCTATTCCTGTATTCAATGAAATCTGTATTCGCAGTCAGAAATTGGCTTATTTCAATAATTTTTGTGTAAAACGATTTTTTCAGATGTTCGGGTTGGAATACAAAAAAAACGTTTTACACAAAAACTATTGTACTTAGTTAATTTTTTTACTTCGAATAAAGATTTGATTCAGGACATGAATAGGCCCTAATTATCTAAAAAATATGTAATTCCAGTATTTATGGATTAAAATGAAGCACTTACATTTTAATTCACAACTTTTAATGAGCTTAGGATATGTTATTGTTCACCGCCAAAAAGGGGTATTGTAAAACAAAAATTATTATAATTAGAACAATATTTAGAATCTGTTCATAATTTTGGACTGTTATAGGGTTTCTCAGCGGACATTTTAAAAAAGATGTACAGCTTTGAACAATGTTAAGTTATGTTACGGCTTTACAACAAAAATTGGTATTTTAAAACAAGTCGTTGCAGTTCGAACAAGATTTTCGAACTATTTCAGGTTATCTTAACGTTTTGCACAGGAAACTTTTTTGAACATAGAAAATGTTGAAGAGAAATGAAAATGGAAAAAAATGGAAAAATGGAAAAGATGGGAAATGGAAAGCTATTCATAAATTTAATGCAATTATATTGAAAAATATAATTAATTGTGTAGAAAATTATTTTAAATCAATCCTTAATTTTTTTTAATTCACCTGCAATTTTTATATATTTAGGTCTATGCCTATTTCTGAATTTTCTTAAATTTTTTTTTATTGTTTGAATTCCTCCGAATTCCCTTGGCATTCAGTTAATTCAATGGAAGGCATCGGGATCAGGACACTATTGACACTACTGTACACTTTTTTTAGCGATTACACTATTTTCTCACAATTGTCCGCCAGGGTGGACGATTTGCGGATTGGGAAGGGGATGGACTGGTAAAATTTGACTGTTTTTTATGAATTAACAAAGTATTTCAACTTCCAATCAAATAGTAGAATTGAAAAAAAGATGAAATCTCAACAAAGAATACAATAGTTAATATTTCAACTAAAAAAGTTTTCTATTTTGAATGAAAAAGGTGAGCTTTTCACCAGGAGAGATGAATTTTCAAATAAAAAATACGAGTTTTTAACCAAGAAGATTACTTTTTTACCTAAAAAGATCAATCCTCAACAAAATACGTAAATTTTTCACAAAATAGTTCAATTTTTTAAACAAGAAAATGAATTTGCTACCAAACAGTTTGATTTTCAAACCAAAAATGTGAATTTTTCACCAGACAATTGCGTTTATAACCAAAAAAGATAAAACTTCAATAGGAAAAGATGAATTTTAAAATCAAAAGGATGAATGTATAACTCAAAACTCCATAAAAAAAGATTAGTTTTCAATCGAACAGTTGCATTTTGAATAAAAAAGGGCTTTTTACAAAACAGAAAAATTTTAAACCAAGTAATTAATTTTTTGAACGAGTAGATTAATTTTTCATCAGAAAAGATGAATCATCATCAATAACAACAGCAAAAAATGTTCAAGCACATAGTATAGAATCTAGTATAGAATATACTTTTCAATATAGCAAGTTAAGTTTCAACAAAATGCTTAAATTTTTAGTTGGAAAAATTCATTTTATTAGAACTTTTAACTAAAATTGTGAATCTTTAAACAAACAAAAAATTAACTTTTAAAAAAGTAGTTAAACTGTCAACCAAGGAGTTGAATTTTCAACCTAAAAAGATGAATTGTCAACGAAAAATGTAATAGTTGATATTACAAAAAAAAATTTAATTAAAAAAAAATAGTTCCATTTTAAACCTAAAATACTGTTCTTCTATCAAAAGGACGAATATTCCAAAAATGCATTAATTTTGTAAACAACTAGTTGAATTCTCAACCAAGAAGATTAATTTCCTACCAGAAAGACTAATTTTTTAACAAAATACATACATTTCTAACCAGATAGTGGAATTTTCAACCAAGAAGTTTAATTATCTACCAAAAAATAATTTTCGAAAAAATTACATATATTTTCAACTAAATAATTTGAACAAAGGATGTGATGGCAATCAAAATTGTATTTGATTAATTTTTAGTTTATATTATTTTCGTTATGAAAAATTTGTGAATTAAATAGTTGAGTTCTTAAACTGAAAAATATAAATTCTAAGCCAAAAATGAAGTTGTTAAATTTTTAATTAAGAGAATTAATTTGAATTTAAAAAAAAAACGAATATTCTACAAAGCAATTCAGTTTTGTGCCAAATAGTTGAATTTTTCACCAAATTGTGGAATTGTAATCCCAAGAACATAAATTTCAAAAAAAATTCTGATTTTCTACCACCACTTGAATTTACAACAAAATCGATGAATTTTCAGTTTAAAAAGTTAATTTTCAACCAAAAAAATGTAACTAAAATTATGAATTTTCGAAGAAAAGAATGAACTTTTAAGAAAGTAGTTTAATTTTCAACCATGAAGTTGAATTTTTTAATCTGAAAGGATGATTTTTCAGCGAAAAATATGATAGTTGATATTTCAACAAAAACATTTTAATTTAAAAAAAGGGGGTTACGTTTTTAACTAAAAAATTAATTTTGTACAAAAGCAGACGAATTTTAAAGAAAATGCGTCCATTTTCAACCATACAGATCATTTTTCTACCAAATTGTTTATTTTTGTAACCCAAAATACGAATTTTCTACAAAACAGTTGAATTCTAACAAAAAAGTTAATTTTCAACCGAAGCACAGTAATTTTTAATCAGACAGTTGCATTTCTAACTAAAGTAGGTAAAATTTCTACATAAAGAGGTGAATTTTCAAACCAAAAAGATGAATGTTTAACAAAATATTTAATTTTGCAACCAAAAAAATTTGTTAGTCAAGGAAGAAAAAAAATTTCAATGAAATTGTTGAATTTTTAAGTCAAAAATACGAATTCTCCTCAATATATTTGATATGACCTTTTAACAATATTGTTGAGTTTTCGATAAAGAATAATATTTTAAATTAAAATTGACATTCATTTTGAATGCTTTTAAATATTAGGTTAGAAAACTGGAACTTTTGCTTAAGAAATAAGGTTAATTTTCCGTTGCACATTTCTTTTATTTTGGACTTTTAAATTCGGACTACATATATGTTTAATACATGCAAAATTTTATGACACTATTTGAAAACTGTTTTTTTAAATTGGTGGTCACTGTAAGTAGGGTGGCGACTTGACTGGGAACTTTATTGTCCAAGAAATGACCTGGTATTTAATTTAAAAACCGGGACTTTACTTCTGATCGCAGAAAAATTCAAGTTTTCATTATTTTAATAATTTTGGTCAACTTAGAAAAGTGATTTTTACTTTATCTACTTTATTATCTACTTTATTTTTTGCAATTTTTTTTTCTCTGTGAGATTTTTTTCACCCTCATAAGTTTGATAATCGAATTCATGATATTTCAAATATACAAAAAATTTTTTTTTCAAAAAATGGATTTATCACGTTTTATTTTTTATTATTTATTACTACAAGAAACTATCCACCTAGAAACACTAGCCGAATCGGGTAGTGTCACGCCTGCCCTGAAAGGGAAATGGCTTAATTGTATACTACTACTAATGGTATTCGCTTACTCCTCATTTATCCTGACTTGGAACAGGGAATTTTAGAAAATACTTTCCGTTTTTATTTTAGGACAGGGAGTTTCCATAAAGAAATATAATTTCACTTGGAATAGGGAATTTTTGATATAGGAGGGCAATTTTTTAAAAGAATTATAATTTGCATTTAGAAGAAAGGAATTTAAAAGAATCCCTGCTCCAAGTCAGAATTTTTCATAAATTGAAAATTCCCTCTTCCAAAATTTTAGATAAAGCAAGTACTTCAGGTAGTTTTTAGAGTAGAAGTAGTGTATCAAAGAAGAAATAAGGCTGAATTAGAATAGATGTTACATTGTCCGTTGCAAATTCATCTTCCTATCGTTAAAAATGTAACTACTTGGTTGAAAGTTAATCTCTTGTAAGAAATATTTTTGGTTGAAAATGTATCTTTTTTTTTTTGATGAAAATACAACTGTTTGGTTGAAATTTGATATTTTTAGTTAGAAATTAAATTGTTTGAAAATGTATGTACTTTGTGGAAAATTCGTCTTTTTTGTAGAAACCTAATCTTTATGGTTGAAAATTTTTTCTTTTTGGTATAAAATTCAACTATTTCAGTTGAAGATTCATCATTCTAGTTGAAAATTCATCACTTCGGTTGAAAATTCATTCTTTCTACTGAAAATTTGAATTTTTGGTTGATAATTGAACTTTTCTAGTTCAAAATTCAACAATTTGGATGAAAATTTGTCTTTTTTGATTGAAAATTTAACTATTTCGTTGAAAATTAACAAATTTGGTTAAAAAATCATTTTTTTTTGTAGAAATTTTTTTTTCTTTGCAATTAATCTTCTTGTTTAAAAATTCTCATTTTTACCTTGAAATTGCAAGTATTCCAGTTAAATATTTATCATTTTAATTTAAAATTCATGCTTTAGGTTGGAAATAAAATTACTTGGTTGAAACTTTAACCTTTTGGTCGAAAATTAAGTTTTTTGGTTGGAGATTCATAATTGTAATTAAAAATTCATTTCTCTGGTTGAAATATGAGCTACTTAATTAAAAACTTATTTTTTCTTTGGGCGAAAAGGAATTTTTTGCCGAAAATTTAACTATTTTGTTGAAAATTTATTTCTTTTTTGGTTGAAAATTATTTTGTTTTTTAAACTGAAACTGTAACTATTATTCCACTTCAATATTCCAGAATTTTAGATAAAAATTCATCTCTTTGGTTGAAGATTAATTTTTTGAACTTAAAATTTAATTATTTATGTTCCGATTGAAAATTTATCTTTTCTAGTAGAAATTAATTTTTTATTGTTGAAAATTCAACTATTTCAGTTGAAGATTCATTGTGTAGTTGAAAACTCATATTTTTGGTTTAAAATCCAACTATTCCAGTTGAATATTCATCATTTTAGAATGAATGTCATGATTTAAAAAAAAATGTTTGCATTTAGCGGCAAATATGAATATGTTACTTTTAGTTGACCGGAAAATGACCGGGAATTTGAAATCGTCTGCCGAATCGCCACCCTGTCTAATTTTACATCTAATTTGAACTCTTAAATTTTACTTGAATTGTATCCAATTCTGTGAAACAAATTTTAATTTAATTTTGTTTTGCCAATGTCACAGTCAACCAAGTCACCGAGAGAAACTTCGCTTATCTAGAAGAGAAGGACATTGAATTCATGATACCATTATTTGGCCCAAGAGCGTTGTTCCGTTCTCACTGGAGTAAAATGAAGCTTACTTGCGTAAGTTTCCTTTGAAGCGACATTTTATTATAACTGAAAGGTAGCATTGCATAACGGCCTGAACCACAAATATAGTTTTTTTAATCAAAAATTTGTGTTTTATTACCGTTCACATTTTGTTTTATTACGTACAAAGTTTTCTATCGATCGAAAAGATTCCTTTCTCCATTTTCTCGAAACGTAATATTATTAATTTGCAATAGCACTTTTTTGCATTGATCCTGCAATTTAATAGCTAGAAAGATAATGCTCACTTCTTTAAAAATTGAAAAATGGATTTTTTATTGCTATCAAAATTTGAAAAACCGTGCTTCTCGAGCGAAAACAAACTTTCACCCTGAATTTTTCTCATTACCTAATAAAATCTCGCAAGCAAAAATTTTAGGCTTCAATTCAGGACTGGTGTATCTTAACAGTACTTTGTATTTTATTTTTTAAATTAAAAAAATTATTTTTTAGGACATCTTTTGTCTCCCGTAAAATTGTGAAAATATGAGTTAGGCCCTTATGGCATGCTACCTTTCAGTTGATTAAATTCACAAGTCTAATTTTCACTTCTCTAATTTGTCAATAATCTATAAAGTTCTTATTACATCTCCCCGTTACTTATGCCAAGTGTATTACCAAGGCAGTCTTGGTTCTTTTTTCTCATAATAAAAAGTGCATTTAATTACAATATTATTTGATTCTATTTGAAACGTGTATTTAAATATAGGAAACCGACAGTTCGAACTGTAACAAGGGACGAAAGCGACCAATTGACGAAAGTGTTGGAGAAATCAATTCCGACCACGGTCTTGAGGTTGTTTCGACCGGGAAAAAAGTTCTGAACTACCAGTATCGGAGAACACTGCCACACGTAGAAGAAATGCTTTTAAAAAACAAACTGGGTAGAACTATTCTGAATAACCGTGCCTCATCAAAGAGCTATTGTCTTTCTGACAAAGGAAGGGACATCATCATCAGTATAGTTATAGAAGCTGTTACGAATGATGAAACCCTGTAAGTTTGTTTCTTTACTTTTTCTTTAAAAATATTTTTGAACTTATTCGGTAATTGACTAAAATTTCATCCATAGCTGATTAAGAATCAGCTGAATTTTCAACCAAAAATATGAATATTCGTTCAAAATGATCAATTTTAAATGTGCTTAAAGTTCTGAACGTTCAAATGAACGAAATTTTTACTGATGGCTTTGTAAACTAGAAACAGCGCTGAAATATTGATTAATTTTATATTACAAATAACAGGTTACAAAATAAACTTCGAATGCTTTGTTTTAATTGTAGTTGGAACAGCATTTTTTGATAAAATAAAAGTGGGAAAAAATGTTTCGTTCATTTGAACGTTCTGAACTTTAACTACATCAATTTTAAACCAAAAATGGAATTTTCAAGACAAACAGATGAATTATCTACACAAAAGTTGAATTTTTAACCTGAAAATACTAACTTCGACCAGACAATGTAAAAGTTGACATTTGGGCTAAAAAGTATTTTAATTTTAAATGAAAAAATTTTGTTATAACTCAATAAGACGAATTTTTGACAAAATACTTAAATCCTCAACTAAGACCGATTAATTACCAACCATACAGTTGCATTTTTAACAAACAAAAATTAATTTTCTACCATAAAAGACGAATTGTGAACAAAATACATATATTTTCTATTAGAAAAGACGAATTTTCAACAATTTTCAACTGAGTATTTTAACCCTTTGCGGGGCAGTGGGACATATACGTCCCACCTGTTTATCATCAATAATTTGGATATTTTCCTACTTCTTCCTTGTATTATTTCGTAATTTATTGGATGTTTGAGTAGTTGAGGTTCAAATATTGATATTTTCATAGATGAGAAATCAATATCTTCATTATGTTCATAATTATAAACAAATT
Source organism: Andricus curvator (assembly GCA_932195095.1). Taxonomy (NCBI): domain Eukaryota; kingdom Metazoa; phylum Arthropoda; class Insecta; order Hymenoptera; family Cynipidae; genus Andricus; species Andricus curvator. Next base: position 1,629 of record CAKNYM010061352.1, on the reverse strand, counting down.
ACTTTCAAAAAAAGCCACTTTTTACGGATAAATTTGGTTGTAGGAAAACAAGCCCCATAACATGCTCAAGTCATGGTGGGATTCTATGTTTTTTGAGTCGTAGTTTCCGAATCTGGAGTCAGATTTTTGAAATTCAAAATGGCTGAACCAATATGGCGGCTATTTTGAGTCAAATTTGTGGTTTTTTTGTTCAATCGGCGAGAAACCGGATTATGGGGGTTTTTGAGGTCGCTGATTACGATTCTGATATCAAAGACACAAAATTCAAGATGGCGAATACAATATGGCGGCAATTTTGGTAAGAAAATTGATATGAAAATGTGCGTATGCTACTCTCGGACTAACATTTCGTTTTTTTCTCCCAAATTCCATCCATCTCTGCAAGACGGAATCTGAGATGGAACGAAAACACCGTAAATTAGATAAACATAGCCACCATATTGTATCCGCCATCTTGAATTTTGTGACTTCGATATCAGAATCGTAATCAGTGATCTCGAAATCCCCCACACATCAGGTTTCTCGCAGATGGAGCAAAAACACCATAAATTTGACTGAAAATAGCCGCCATATTGTATCTGCCATCTTGAATTTTGTGTCTTTGTTATCAGAATCGTAATCAGCGACCTCAAAAACTCCCATACATTTGGTTTCCCGCCGATTGAACAAAAAACCACGAATTTGGCTCTAAATAGCCGCCATATTGGTTCCGCCATTTTGAATTTCCGAAATCTGACTCCGGAATCGTAATTAGCGACCCCAAAAACCTTAAAATCAGTTATGACTTCCAAAATTCGTCCATCAGAAAAATATGCCCCTCAAAGGGTTAAGCAATGGATTCGATGGGATTCCAAATTTTATTTTATCAATTTTTTGTTTCTAAAATTTTTAACTAACTAATTTTTAACTAATATATTTTATATTACAATTTTTCAAATAAAAAAATATCAATTTCTAATCAAAATTGGACTAGTTAAATTTTGATTCAGACGAATCAATTTACAATTTAAAAAGCGAATTTTCTACATAAGACTTTAATTTTTTATCAAATAGTTAAATTGTGTATTGAGAATTTTCTATAAAAACATGAATTTTGAAAAAAGAAGTTAATTTACAACAATAAGTTGAATTTTCAACAAAATAGTTGAATTTGTAGTTGGAAAAGTTACTTTCAAACATAAAAAACGTACAATTCAACTAAATTTATGAATCTTCAACCAAAAAAATGCACTCCTAAGAAAGGTGTTCGATTTTTAACCAAGAAGCTGAATTTTTGATCTAGAAAGATAAATTATCAATGAAAAATCTAGTAGTTGATATTTCGAAAAAAACCTACTTTAATTTAAACTAAAAAACAGGTACATTTAACTAAGACGAATGTTCCACGTAATACAACAATTTTTATCCAAGTAGTTGAATTTTCTACCAGAAATGATGAACTTTTAACAACATACATACATTTTTACCCGAATAGTTGAATTTTCTACTAAAAAAGACGAATTTTTAAGAAATTACAGATATAAATTTTCAACTGAATAGTTTCAACAATAGATTTGATATTAGCTTAAAGTTTATTTTATTGGCTTTGAGTTTAATTTTGTACAAAATAGTTGAATTATATACGAAATT
>CAKNYM010061351.1:0-11361 GCA_932195095.1 Andricus curvator | reverse complement strand
TATTCTTTTAAGATAATTCTACCAATACCTTATGTGAAATAAATATTATTTTCAGTTATCTCAATATTTCGTGGATTCAAAGAAATATTAAGATAACCTAAAGATGTTCTAATTAAGTAAAAGAGATATTCATTTCATATGAAATAAATATTTTTTCTCTTCACATTTTTTGAACACATGCATATTGCATATATTGTACATTTTTCCTGATTTAAAACACATTTCATCACTTTAGTATCAGGGAAGATTATTTTTCGACTATAAAATATAACGTTATATACGTGTGTTAATCCAAGTAATTTAGCATTTCGCATTTACGTTTCTTTTATTCAAGCTAGCTGAAATATATTTCAGATCGTTCCGTTTTCAAAAATATTATACCCATAGAATAATAACATGTATTTTTACAGTTCTAAGTAATGTTTTCTGGGAGAAAAATAATTTTTTTTATTCTAAATTTCTCAGAGTGAAACTCCACTCGATCGGAGTGAGGTTTCACTCTTAGCTCAGCCAGAAGTGAGCCAGTTGGCTCATTTCTGATTGTTACCGAGTGGAGTTTCACTCCAAGAATACGACATTGTTTTTCTTTTGTTGAGAAACTTATCCCCTCTATTTTTTTATAATTGAAAAAAATATTTACTTATATATATGTTTTTATGCCGGAAGATTTATATTGCACTTCATAAACTGAAATTTAAATAATGAAAAGATATATTTACAATAAAATACCAAGAAGTATTGTCTATACATATAGGAAAAAAATACTTCTTCATTTAACTCATTCGAATTTTGCGCAAAACTCGAGGGCTAAAGAAACTAGCGCAACCTGGTGGTTGCTGCTGAACTCTCCGATTTCTGTTTTCCGGTTTCTTTCTTCTCGAGGCCTCGTGGCGGACGGCGTCTTACAAAATTGCAAGTTTTTTGTTGAATATATTAATATCACCAACGACGTACAAGTGCGAAGATGGGGGATGCATTCACCCAAAAGACATTGGAAGAATGGGGCCTAGACGAAGGCATTATTGAAAATTTCAAAGGTAAGTGACGGTTTGAACGATTTAATCAATTGCGTCTTTCGGTCTTGTTAGCGTTTTATTGTAAAACTTGACATTTTTAAACAAAAGTCATTATAATTTTATCAAGGTTTAGAATCTTTATTAACAATTTGGGTGGAGTTCCGAATAGCGTAAACCGCTGATTTTTTTGAGGCTCCGTATACTTATGTATTTTGACGCGCTGATTACGAAAATGATAGTGAAAATGTGCGGAAATTTGATTTTCACGGTGAAACCATGAAAAAACCATAAAAATCATGGTTTTTTGCGATTATCTCAGCTAATATGCAAAATAAAAAAAAATGTTTCAAACAAAAGTTGTAGACATCATTGAAATACACATTCTTTGTTTAAAACATTTTTTTCTGCGAGTGATAGTTTTCGAGGAAATGAACGATATAAGGATTACAATCGTATCTCCATTGGTTTCGGTTTGTTACCTACTTACGCTCTTCACCACGGAAAGGATGGAGAATTTTGAAGAGCATATTTTTTTTCTATTTTTCATGTTTTTTATTTATTTTTTGGTTATGGGGGCGGGAAGGCACCCCTGTGACAGATCACAAAAATAACTTATGTCACACACGACCCCCTTTCCAGGTGTTGTGGGGGCGGGAAGGCACGCCTGTGACAGGTGACAAAAATAACTTATGTCTCACATAACCCCCTTTCCAGCCTGTCGTGGGGGCGGGAAGGCACCCCTGTGACAGGGCACAAAAAATAACTAAGGCCACACACGACCTTCTTTTAAACGATCAGGTAAATACGAACATTCCCATATCGTGAGACACCCATATTTGACTCGTTTTTATAAGAAAAGTAACAATAATTTTCAACTTCTGCCTTATCAAATCCCTTCATTAATAGTTCATTTAAAGATTGTATAACTTGCTTCCCCAAAAAAAAAATTTTGCAGCCAAAACAGAACTGACGCCCCTATTCTGCAATTTAACCGAACACCCGCACTGTTAAAAATGTTTGCAATTTTAATATACATTTAATATACATTTGTATATTAAATCTAAAACCTACCCAGGAAACAAAAATCCATTCACTTTCTTTGAATGGGTTTCGAAGTCGTTTGAATAGCGTATCTGTCACTGGAATTCCAGATTGCCGCCGATTGGTTTTTAACAGAATTTTGCTCGTTATTATTTTTTTGACAGACTTGTAAACGACAAAAGCCTTTACATCCTCTAGAACTAAAATAGCAAAAGGAATCTAGTAGCCTTGCGTGTGATTTCTCTTAATCTATCAATAATTTATAAATTTTAAAAATCATGTGAAATATGGCAGCCTAACCTGAAAAAAATCAGTCTTATTCAAAAAGAGGTAAACCGATTCAATATGACTTTGATTGAAATGGACATTGTAGTACATTGCAGATTCGAAGCCATTCGAGAAACTGACCGATTCACATAGTCGCAAACCAATTCAGTTTTAAAAATCTCAATCTGCAAATGACAGATACGCAATTCACGGAGTCGCCTTTTCAATCGGTTCTTTTTTCCTGGGTAGGTATACGGAATCGCCATTAAGAGACTATGTTATTAAATTTCATATACCGCATATTGATCATTTATCAAAAAAGTCCGATATTTGCACTTTACAAAAATTAAAAACAATTCTGGCAGCAATTTTCAATTATAAATGATAAAAAAGAATACTTTCTCCTAGATGAATGTAAACTACACTGGTTTTTAAGAGAGAAGTTCAATTAAACAAATAATTAAGAAACCTAACCTCCAAGCACCTGTACTCACGTTAAAATTCTAACATTCGCAGCGAATTTTAGGAATAATTCCACCCGTAGGTTGCACTTTAATTGTAAGTAAGAATTTAGTCGACGAATGTAAGGTTATTGCTTTATTTTTTAAAATTTGACAAGATCTGAAGGTATCAAAGGACTTGTTGTTTTCACGCATTCTGTTTTACCGACTTTAATATACATGTATATTAATTTTACAACATGATGGTATATTAAAATTAATGTACGGTATGTGCAAATGACTTTACTCACATGTATATTAAATTTCGATCAGATTTTTTTAACAGTGCGTGGTATATGGGATTTTTAAAAATGAAAATAGATATATTTGATTTTCTCGAAAACTATCACTCGCCGAAAAAAATGGTTTAAACAAAAAATGTGTATTTCAATGGTGTCTACAACTTTTGTTTAAGACATTTTTTTTATTTTGCATATTAGCTGAGATAATCGCAAAAAACCATGATTTTTATGGTTTTTTCATGGTTTCACCGTGAAAATCAAATTTCCGCACATTTTCACTATCATTTTCGTAATCAGCGCGTCAAAATACATAAGTATACGGAGTCTCAAAAAAATCGGCGGTTTACGCTATTCGGAACTCCATCCAACAATTTTTTATTACGTTACTGTTTTTCATCGAAAACTGCGATTTTGAATTAAGAAATTAGATTTTTAGGTAATTTTTGTACGAGGACTCAACCTCAAAATTGAATTGCCCCATTTTACTGAACGAATATTTACATCTTTTTTAGCTAATCATGGCCTATTCCTGTATTCAATGAAATCTGTATTCGCAGTCAGAAATTGGCTTATTTCAATAATTTTTGTGTAAAACGATTTTTTCAGATGTTCGGGTTGGAATACAAAAAAAACGTTTTACACAAAAACTATTGTACTTAGTTAATTTTTTTACTTCGAATAAAGATTTGATTCAGGACATGAATAGGCCCTAATTATCTAAAAAATATGTAATTCCAGTATTTATGGATTAAAATGAAGCACTTACATTTTAATTCACAACTTTTAATGAGCTTAGGATATGTTATTGTTCAACGCCAAAAAGGGGTATTGTAAAACAAAAATTATTATAATTAGAACAATATTTAGAATCTGTTCATAATTTTGGACTGTTATAGGATTTCTCAGCGGAAATTTGTATTTCTAATATTAAAAAAATAGATTTTAAAAAAGATGTACAGCTTTGAACAATGTTAAGTTACGTTACGGCTTTACAACAAAAATTGGTATTTTAAAACAAGTCGTTGCAGTTCGAACTAGATTTTCGAACTATTTCAGGTTATCTTAACGTTTTGCACAGGAAACTTTTTTGAACATAGAAAATGTTGAAGAGAAATGAAAATGGAAAAAAATGGAAAAATGGAAAAGATGGGAAATGGAAAGCTATTCATAAATTTAATGCAATTATATTGAAAAATATAATTAATTGTGTAGAAAATTATTTTAAATCAATCCTTAATTTTTTTTAATTCACCTGCAATTTTTATATATTTAGGTCTATGCCTATTTCTGAATTTTCTTAAATTTTTTTTTATTGTTTGAATTCCTCCGAATTCCCTTGGCATTCAGTTAATTCAATGGAAGGCATCGGGATCAGGACACTATTGACACTACTGTACACTTTTTTTAGCGATTACACTATTTTCTCACAATTGTCCGCCAGGGTGGACGATTTGCGGATTGGGAAGGGGATGGACTGGTAAAATTTGACTGTTTTTTATGAATTAACAAAGTATTTCAACTTCCAATCAAATAGTAGAATTGAAAAAAAGATGAAATCTCAACAAAGAATACAATAGTTAATATTTCAACTAAAAAAGTTTTCTATTTTGAATGAAAAAGGTGAGCTTTTCACCAGGAGAGATGAATTTTCAAATAAAAAATACGAGTTTTTAACCAAGAAGATTACTTTTTTACCTAAAAAGATCAATCCTCAACAAAATACGTAAATTTTTCACAAAATAGTTCAATTTTTTAAACAAGAAAATGAATTTGCTACCAAACAGTTTGATTTTCAAACCAAAAATGTGAATTTTTCACCAGACAATTGCGTTTATAACCAAAAAAGATAAAACTTCAATAGGAAAAGATGAATTTTAAAATCAAAAGGATGAATGTATAACTCAAAACTCCATAAAAAAAGATTAGTTTTCAATCGAACAGTTGCATTTTGAATAAAAAAGGGCTTTTTACAAAACAGAAAAATTTTAAACCAAGTAATTAATTTTTTGAACGAGTAGATTAATTTTTCATCAGAAAAGATGAATCATCATCAATAACAACAGCAAAAAATGTTCAAGCACATAGTATAGAATCTAGTATAGAATATACTTTTCAATATAGCAAGTTAAGTTTCAACAAAATGCTTAAATTTTTAGTTGGAAAAATTCATTTTATTAGAACTTTTAACTAAAATTGTGAATCTTTAAACAAACAAAAAATTAACTTTTAAAAAAGTAGTTAAACTGTCAACCAAGGAGTTGAATTTTCAACCTAAAAAGATGAATTGTCAACGAAAAATGTAATAGTTGATATTACAAAAAAAAAATTTAATTAAAAAAAATAGTTCCATTTTTAACCTAAAATACTGTTTTTCTATCAAAAAGGCGAATATTCCAAAAATGCATTAATTTTGTAAACCACTAGTTGAATTCTCAACCAAGAAGATTAATTTCCTACCAGAAAGACTAATTTTTTAACAAAATACATACATTTCTAACCAGATAGTGGAATTTTCAACCAAGAAGTTTAATTATCTACCAAAAAATAATTTTCGAAAAAATTACATATATTTTCAACTAAATAATTTGAACAAAGGATGTGATGGCAATCAAAATTGTATTTGATTAATTTTTAGTTTATATTATTTTCGTTATGAAAAATTTGTGAATTAAATAGTTGAGTTCTTAAACTGAAAAATATAAATTCTAAGCCAAAAATGAAGTTGTTAAATTTTTAATTAAGAGAATTAATTTGAATTTAAAAAAAACGAATATTCTACAAAACAATTCAATTTTGTGCCAAATAGTTGAATTTTTCACCAAATTGTGGAATTGTAATCCCAAGAACATAAATTTCAAAGAAAATTCTGATTTTCTACCACCAGTTGAATTTACAACAAAATCGATGAATTTTCAGTTTAAAAAGTTAATTTTCAACCAAAAAAATGTAACTAAAATTATGAATTTTCGAAGAAAAGAATGAACTTTTAAGAAAGTAGTTTAATTTTCAAACATGAAGTTGAATTTTTTAATCTGAAAGGATGATTTTTCAGAGAAAAATATGATAGTTGATATTTCAACAAAAACATTTTAATTTAAAAAAAGGGGGTTACGTTTTTAACTAAAAAATTAATTTTGTACAGAAGCAGACGAATTTTAAAGAAAATGCGTCCATTTTCAACCATACATATCATTTTTCTACCAAATTGTTTATTTTTGTAGCCCAAAATACGAATTTTCTACAAAACAGTTGAATTCTAACAAAAAAAGTTAATTTTCAACCGAAGCACAGTAATTTTTAATCAGACAGTTGCATTTCTAACTAAAGTAGGTAAAATTTCTACATAAAGAGGTGAATTTTCAAACCAAAAAGATGAATGTTTAACAAAATATTTAATTTTGCAACCAAAAAAATTTGTTGGTCAAGGAAGAAAAAAAATTTCAATGAAATTGTTGAATTTTTAAGTCAAAAATACGAATTCTCATCAATATATTTGATATGACCTTTTAACAATATTGTTGAGTTTTCGATAAAGAATAATATTTTAAATTAAAATTGACATTCATTTTGAATGCTTTTAAATATTAGGTTAGAAAACTGGAACTTTTGCTTAAGAAATAAGGTTAATTTTCCGTTGCACATTTCTTTTATTTTGGACTTTTAAATTCGGACTACATATATGTTTAATACATGCAAAATTTTATGACACTATTTGAAAACTGTTTTTTTAAATTGGTGGTCACTGTAAGTAGGGTGGCGACTTGACTGGGAACTTTATTGTCCAAGAAATGACCTGGTATTTAATTTAAAAACCGGGACTTTACTTCTGATCGCAGAAAAATTCAAGTTTTCATTATTTTAATAATTTTGGTCAACTTAGAAAAGTGATTTTTACTTTATCTACTTTATTATCTACTTTATTTTTTGCAATTTTTTTTCTCTGTGAGATTTTTTTCACCCTCATAAGTTTGATAATCGAATTCATGATATTTCAAATATACAAAAAATTTTTTTTTCAAAAAATGGATTTATCACGTTTTATTTTTTATTATTTTATTATTTATTACTACAAGAAACTATCCACCTAGAAACACTAGCCGAATCGGGTAGTGTCACGCCTGCCCTGAAAGGGAAATGGCTTAATGGTATACTACTACTAATGGTATTCGCTTACTCCTCATTTATCCTGACTTGGAACAGGGAATTTTAGAAAATACTTTTCGTTTTTATTTTAGGACAGGGAGTTTCCATAAAGAAATATAATTTCACTTGGAATAGGGAATTTTTGATATAGGCGGGGAATTTTTTAAAATAATTATAATTTGCATTTAGAAGAAAGGAATTTAAAAGAATCCCTGCTCCAAGTCAGAATTTTTCACAAGTTGAAAATTCCTTCTTCCAAAATTTTAGATAAAGCAAGTACTTCAGGTAGTTTTTAGAGTAGAAGTAGTGTATCAAAGACGAAATAAGGCTGAATTAGAATAGATGTTACATTGTCCGTTGCAAATTCATCTTCCATTCGTTAAAAATGTAACTACTTGGTTGAAAGTTAATCTCTTGTAAGAAATATTTTTGGTTGAAAATGTATCTTTTTTTTGATGAAAATACAACTGTTTGGTTGAAATTTGATATTTTTAGTTAGAAATTAAATTGTTTGAAAATGTATGTACTTTGTGGAAAATTCGTCTTTTTTGTAGAAACCTAATCTTTATGGTTGAAATTTTTTCTTTTTGGTATAAAATTCAACTATTTCAGTTGAAGATTCATCATTTTAGTTGAAAATTCATCACTTCGGTTGAAAATTCATTCTTTCTACTGAAAATTTGAATTTTTGGTTGATAATTGAACTTTTCTAGTTCAAAATTCAACAATTTGGATGAAAATTTGTCTTTTTTGATTGAAAATTTAACTATTTCGTTGAAAATTGACAAATTTGGTTAAAAAATCATTTTTTTTGTAGAAATTTTTTTTTTCTTTGCAAATAATCTTCTTGTTTAAAAATTCTCATTTTTACCTTGAAATTGCAAGTATTCCAGTTAAATATTTATCATTTTAATTTAAAATTCATGCTTTAGGTTGGAAATAAAATTACTTGGTTGAAACTTTAACCTTTTGGTCGAAAATTAAGTTTTTTGGTTGGAGATTCATAATTGTAATTAAAAATTCATTTCTCTGGTTGAAATATGAGCTACTTAATTAAAAACTTATTTTTTCTTTGGACGAAAAGCAATTTTTTGCCGAAAATTTAACTATTTTGTTGAAGATTTATTTCTTTTTTGGTTGAAAATTATTTTGTTTTTTAAACTGAAACTGTAACTATTATTCCACTTCAATATTCCAGAATTTTAGATAAAAATTCATCTCTTTGGTTGAAGATTAATTTTTTGAACTTAAAATTTAATTATTTATGTTCCGATTGAAAATTTATCTTTTCTAGTAGAAATTAATTTTTTATTGTTGAAAATTCAACTATTTCAGTTGAAGATTCATTGTGTAGTTGAAAACTCATATTTTTGGTTTAAAATCCAACTATTCCAGTTGAATATTCATCATTTTAGAATGAATGTCATGATTTAAAAAAAAATGTTTGCATTTAGCGGCAAATATGAATATGTTACTTTTAGTTGACCGGAAAATGACCGGGAATTTGAAATCGTCTGCCGAATCGCCACCCTGTCTAATTTTACATCTAATTTGAACTCTTAAATTTTACTTGAATTGTATTCAATTCTGTGAAACAAATTTTAATTTAATTTTTTTTTTGCCAATGTCACAGTCAACCAAGTCACCGAGAGAAACTTCGCTTATCTAGAAGAGAAGGACATTGAATTCATGATACCATTATTTGGCCCAAGAGCGTTGTTCCGTTCTCACTGGACTAAAATGAAGCTTACTTGCGTAAGTTTCCTTTGAAGCGACATTTTATTATAACTGAAAGGTAGCATTGCATAAGGGCCTGAACCACAAATATAGTTTTTTTAATAAAAAATTTGTGTTTTATTACCGTTCACATTTTGTTTTTATTACGTACAAAGTTTTCTATCGATCGAAAAGATTCCTTTCTCCATTTTCTCGAAACGTAATATTATTAATTTGCAATAACACTTTTTTGCATTGATCCTGCAATTTAATAGCTAGAAAGATAATGCTCACTTCTTTAAAAATTGAAAAATGGATTTTTTATTGCTATCAAAATTTGAAAAACCGTGCTTCTCGAGCGAAAACAAACTTTCACCCTGAATTTTTCTCATTACCTAATAAAATCTCGCAAGCAAAAATTTTAGGCTTCAATTCAGGACTGGTGTATCTTAACAGTACTTTGTATTTTATTTTTTAAATTAAAAAAATGATTTTTTAGGACATCTTTTGTCTCCCGTAAAATTGTGAAAATATGAGTTAGGCCCTTATGGCATTCTACCTTTCAGTTGATTAAATTCACAAGTCTAATTTTCACTTCTCTAATTTGTCAATAATCTATAAAGTTCTTATTACATCTCCCCGTTACTTATGCCAAGTGTATTACCAAGGCAGTCTTGGTTCTTTTTTCTCATAATAAAAAGTGCATTTAATTACAATATTATTTGATTCTATTTGAAACGTGTATTTAAATATAGGAAACCGACAGTTCGAAATGTAACAAGGGACGAAAGCGGCCAATTGACGAAAGTGTTGGAGAAATCAATTCCGACCACAGTCTTGAGGTTGTTTCGACCGGGAAAAAAGTTCTGAACTACCAGTATCGGAGAACACTGCCACACGTAGAAGAAATGCTTTTAAAAAACAAACTGGGTAGAACTATTCTGAATAACCGTGCCTCATCAAAGAGCTATTGTCTTTCTGACAAAGGAAGGAACATCATCATCAGTATAGTTATAGAAGCTGTTACGAATGATGAAACCCTGTAAGTCTGTTTCTTTACTTTTTCTTTAAAAATATTTTTGAACTTATTCGGTAATTGACTAAAATTTCATACATAGCTGATTAAGAAACAGCTGAATTTTCAACCAAAAATATGAATATTCGTTCAAAATGATCAATTTTAAATGTGCTTGAAGTTCTGAACGTTCAAATGAACGAAATTTTTACTGATGGCTTTGAAAAACTAGAAACAGCGCTGAAATATTGATTAATTTTATATTACAAATAACAGATTACAAAATAAACTTCGAATGCTTTGTTTTAATTGTAGTTGGAACAGCATTTTTTGATAAAATAAAAGTGGGAAAAAATGTTTCGTTCATGTGAACGTTCTGAACTTCAACTACATCAATTTTAAACCAAAAATGGAATTTTTAAGACAAACAGATGAATTATCTACACAAAAGTTGAATTTTTAACCTGAAAATACTAACTTCGACCAGACAATGTAAAAGTTGACATTTGGGCTAAAAAGTATTTTAATTTTAAATGAAAAAATTTTGTTATAACTCAATAAGACGAATTTTTGACAAAATACTTAAATCCTCAACTAAGACCGATTAATTACCAACCATACAGTTGCATTTTTAACAAACAAAAATTAATTTTCTACCATAAAAGACGAATTGTGAACAAAATACATATATTTTCTATTAGAAAAGACGAATTTTCAACAATTTTCAACTGAGTATTTTAAGCAATGGATTCGATGGGATTCCAAATTTTATTTTATCAATTTTTTGTTTCTAAAATTTTTAACTAACAAAATATATTACAATTTTTCAAATAAAAAATATCAATTTCTAATCAAAATTGGACTAGTTAAATTTTGATTGAGAAGAATCAATTTACAATTTAAAAAGCGAATTTTCTACATAAGACTTTAATTTTTTATCAAATAGTTGAATTGTGTATTGAGAATTTTCTATAAAAACATGAATTTTGAAAAAAGAAGTAAATTTACAACAATAAGTTGAATTTTCAACAAAATAGTTGAATTTGTAGTTGGAAAAGTTACTTTCAAACATAAAAAACGTACTGTTCAACTAAATTTATGAATCTTCAACCAAAAAAATGCACTCCTAAGAAAGGCGTTCGATTTTCAACCAAGGAGCTGAATTTTTGATCTAGAAAGATAAATTATCAATGAAAAATCTAGTAGTTGATATTTAGAAAAAAGCCTACTTTAATTTAAACTAAAAAACAGGTACATTTAACTAAGACGAATGTTCTACTGAAAAAGACGAATTTTTAAGAAATTACAGATATAAATTTTCAACTGAATAGTTTCAACAATAGATTTGATATTAGCTTAAAGTTTATTTTATTGGCTTTGAGTTTAATTTTGTACAAAATAGTTGAATTATATACGAAATT
>CAKNYM010061349.1:0-12947 GCA_932195095.1 Andricus curvator | reverse complement strand
TTCAATTTAAAATAGTTAGAGCTGCTGGTTCACAGAGTTTTTTTAACAATCCACTTTTTTCCGTGCTCCCCTCAAAAAAAGAGGAAACTCCTCTAATTTCTAGAGGAATATTCTCCTGTTGAGAGAAAAATATGAGAGGATTGAAGAAGAGGAGTTTTCCTCTCAAATTAAGAATATTTGTTTCTCGGTGTGAAAATCTCAAAACCCCCTAAAAATTTGTCTCATGATAGGTACCTTTACCTTACCATAGGATTGAAGGTGTACTTGGGAAATTAAATCCGAAAAAATAATAAGTGATCCATCAGCTAAAAAAGAGAAAAGACAGGGAGCAGAGGATGAATAATTATGAATCGTCGATTAATCGACTAATCGAGCATCAATGAATGCAGGTTTTGCGCAAGGCACACTGCTGGCTCGTGCAGTGTCGCTATCATAAACTAATCCGACCATTAGGGTGACTTTGCTGTTGCAGAATGACGTTAGGCCGCCCTTTCATTGGTGGGCGGTCTGTATACGGGGTCCTGCCGTCATAAAGTATCGATACATCAAGCTTTGCATGCCTGATATGGGAACCCGTCCTTTTCGCCTTTTCGCTTATGGGGTCCCGTGTGCCGATCACTAAGTCTGAGAATTACTGCAAGAAAAGCGGATCGGAAAACAAAGTCCCGTATGTGGGAAACTTATATAATCTTCTCAATCCATTAAATCAAATAGAAACGCTATTTTTATTATTCCCCGTATCATTTTCTAGTGGGTGTTCATTTTACCATAAGCGCAAGATTTGATTAATGTAACAAAACGAATCCCACGGATGCAAACTTCCAAATTTTACCGTCACTTCTTCAAAATTCAATCGCCTTCGAGGAATTTTCAAAATTGGATAATAACTATTTTAGGTAGAAGCGGATGCGAAATTTAACAATTGAGATTTACACAAATTCAAATTTCAAACCATTTTTTTAATAATCGCTGGGGGATTGCAGAATGAAACGTTTTATTTCCACATATACAACTTTTAAATAAAACAAGAAATTTATTACATTTTAATTTAAAATTAAAGACGTAAAAAGAAAACCAAAAAATTGTATTACATTTTAAAATATTCATCAAGTTGTCTTCGGTGAGAAAAGAATCAATTTTTATATAACATAAAACTGTCCTTGATAATCTCAGTTTCTTACATAATTTCACGAATGCTTTAGATACAATGCTTAAATTTGAAAGCACAATCAAATAATTATTCAACTACAATGTTTCTTTGGAAAATTTATTTTTCACTACATTGTGATTGTTGAAATGATTCTACTGTCACAGAAATAATTTTTAATGGTAACAGAAATCTCAGTACACTTTCAAATTTGAAAAATTAAAATTGAAAAATGTTCAGAAACATAAAAAAAAATTTCAAAGGGAAATTTGCATGCGAGAAATCAAGAGGAATAAATTGTTTAGATGCAATGTTTCTTGACAATTGGTATTCTTTCTACTGTGTTAAGAAATTTTGTCATCATTTTTTCGTCAATAAGAAAAAGATAATTTGCTTAAAGAATATTGGAATAATTATTCATCTACAAGGTTTTTTTTTTACAATTTCGTATTGATGCTACAGTGAAATTTACAAGTGAACGAAATTTCACTTTCACAGACATAATTCCTCATGACAACAGAAGAATTAATTACTTAACATTATTTCTCTCGTACACAAAAAATGGCGTCACGGGAAAAAATGTTTTTTTGAAAAAGTATTTTTTCGATTGCAATGTCTTCAGACAACTTTTGAAAAATTTGTTTTTAAGATTTGGGAAAAATATTTTTCTACCACATTGTCATTGTTTTTTCATAAATTGTACTTCGTTAAAATAAAACCATGTTTTAATAATACTATAAGATTTATCAACAACTACATTGTGATCGTTGAAATAATTCTACTGTCACATAAATAATTTTCAATGGTAACATAAAACAAAGTACATTTCAAATTTAAAAAATTAAAATTTTCAAATATTTTTTCAAAATTAAAATTGAAAAATTTCCAGATACGTAAAAAAATTTTCAAATGAAAATTTGTATGCAAGAAATTAAGGGGAAAAAAATGTTTGAAAGAATCATTGTTAAAATGCAATGTTGCTTAAAAATTGTTATTCTTTCTACTGTGTTTAAAAAATTTTGCATCAATTTTTCGTCGTTAAGAAAATGAAAATTTTTTAAAAGAATATTTGAATATATATTCAACTACAAAGTTTTTTACAATTTCGTATTCATACTAATGTGACATTTACAAGGGAACAAAATTTTACTCTCTCAGACATAATTAACCTTATAATATAACCTTATTACTCTCTTACACAAAAAATTGTGTTGAAGGCTATTTTGCACACAAACAGATAGAAATAAAACCAAATAAAAAAAATTTTCAAATTATATATACAACACTGGAAAAAAATGTTTTAAAAGTATTTTTCGATTGAAATGTTTTCTGACAACTTTTGGAAAAAGTTTTGTTGTAAAGATTTGTGGAAAAAAAATGTTTCTACTACATTGTCATTGTTTTTTCATCAATTATACTTCTTTAAAATAAAACCATGTTTTAATAATACTGCAATATTTACCAATAGTTATTAATAGAATTAAATAAAATCAAAATTGTTCAAATTAACTAATTTTTATAATTTCACAACTGAGATATTAACCAATGAATAACTTTTATTCTTTTAGAATTAAATTTACCTGACCCTAAAACAACAACTTACATCAACAATTTCTACACAATTTATTTTTTTTAATTACAGGATGGCGACTCGAGACCTAAAAAAATATCATGTCATTTTTCGATTTTTTCAAGGTTATCGAATTAAATTCTTAACCAAATAGTTGAATTTTCAACAACGAAGATTAATTTTCTACCCAAAAAGACGAATTTTCAACCAAATAGTTAAATTTTCAACTTATAAAGAATCAATTTTCGACAAAAGAGTTAATTTTCAAATAAAATAGATAAGTTTTCAACCAAAAATGGAATCGTTAAATTTCCAGTCTAAAAAATTAATTAAAAAAAAGAATCTTACACCAGTTGAATGCAACCCAGAAAGAAAAAAAATGACAGAATAGTGGCATCCTCAACAAAAAAGAATTTTCGACCAAATAGTTAAATTTTCAACCAAAAATATGAGCCATCAAACAAAAAAATAAATTTTCAGCAAAGTGGTTCAACTTTGACTCAAGTAATTAAACTTTTAATTAGAAACAATCAGTTTTCAACCGAAAATGGAATAGTTGAATTTTGAGATAAAAAAAATTATTTTTAAACAAATGAAAAACGAATTTTTAACAGAATAGTTAAATTTTTAACGAAAGAGATGAACTTTCCACCAAGAAGATTAATGTTGTCCCAAAATAGACGAATTTTGAACCAAACAGTTAATTTTTTGCAAAAAATATTAAATTTTCAAATAAATAGTTGAGTTTGCAAGCTAAAAATATGAATTTTCTACAAAACAGTTGAATTTACAAGCAAAAGTTTCTTTACATCCAAATAATTGAATTTTCAACTAAAATGATCAGCCTTGATATATCAGCCAAAAAAGATTTTAATTTGTAATAAAAAACAGTTGAATTTTACTAAAAAGATCATTAAAAAAAAAAGTTGAATCCTTAACCATCACAGATTAATTTTCAGCGAAAAATGAAATAGTTCAATTTTCAGTTAGAAAATTACTTTTTAAACAAAAATTACAACCAGTTGAATTCAACGCAATACGAATTTTTAATCAAACGGTTAAAGTTTGAACCGAGTTATTGAATCTTCAACCAAAAAAAAATCAATTTTTAATCAAAAAGTTGCATTTCTAAGCAAAAAGGATGAATTTTCTAACAAGAAGATTATTGTTTTACCAAAAAAGACGAATTTTCAACCAAATAGATGAATATTGAAGCCCAAAAGGCAACCAAAAAGACAAATTTTTTTCACCAAGAGGATTAATTTTCTACCAAAAATGTCTGATTTTTAATAAAATACCTGTATTTTCAACTGTATAGTTGAATTTTTAACTAAAAAAGATAAATTTTGAACCCAAAATGGAATAGTTAAATATTCAGATAAAAAAATCATTTCCAACCAAAAATGAAACGATTTCTAACAAAATAGTTAAATTTGCAACCAGATATAAATTTCAACAAAAACAATAAATTTTTAACAAAGTAGTTCAACTTTTAACAAAACAGGTGAATGTATGGCCAAAAAATATGACTTTTTAGAAAAAATAGTTAAATTTTTACCAAAAGAAATGAATTTTCAATGAAAAATGTATCAATAAAATTTTGTTGTCACAATACTTAATTTTCAGTCAAAAATTAAACGAATTTTTAACAAAATAGTTTTTTCAAAGAAAGAGATGAATCCTGATCTAAAAAAATGAATTTATAAAAAAGTAGTTCCACTTTCATCCAAGTCGTTCAATTTTTGTACAAAAAATATGACTTCAAACAAAAAAAGCATTTTCAAAAAAATAGTATATATTTCAACCAAACTATATGAATTCTGAACCAGAAATATAAATATAAATAACGTAATTTAATTTCAATTTAAGTAAATCATTATCCGGATGAAGAATCAGGTTTTAGTTGTTCTGTATATGGAACCCAGTCTATTTTCTGACCCGGAAATTTGTTCGAATTCATAAATTAAAAATCCATTTTTTTTGTTTGGAAAAAAATGATATTTATAGGTAGCGCAAGCCCATGAAGTTTAACACGTATTTCCCATAAGAAAAAAATATGTTTTTATACATTTTATTCAGAATCGTCAATATTAGCTAAATCTAGATGAAACTCAAAATTTCTTTCCACAATTAGCCATAGAACACGAGTAAAATATTATTTTCAAATAACACTCCCATAAGTCAGTTTTATAAGGTCCCAAAGAAACCCCATAAGTTATAAAATGGGTTTTGCGAGTTTTTGGCGCTAATTATGATTTTTTTGCAGTGTTTTTAATGAAAATTGTTTCTAATACATAAAATACTACTTTATATTGATAATTAGATGTTTGCATAAATTGTGTAAACAATTTATTATTGTTTTGAACAATTTTCTCTTAAAATAAAGTTAGAAAGTCGCAGTTTTCTGAAAAATTTTCCACTTTTTGTCCAATTTTCAATTAGAGTGAGGTTATAGTTCATTATCGTTGATAACCATAATTTTTAAACAATTCATATTATTTTTAATAACATTATCTTTGAATAATGCTAGAAATTGCGATTTTTTTTTAATTTTTAATTTTTGTCCGCTTTTCACTCGGAGTGAGTTAATATTTAATTCAATATAGCAAAAATAATTGTTTCAATAAATTATTATTATTATTAATATTTTTAAGTATCTTCTTCTATATAAATACTAGATAGCTGCGGTTTTTTCTGAATTTTGTAACTTCTTGTCCACTTTTCAATTAGAGTGGAGTAATATTTAATTTAAGTTAACAAAAATAATTGTTTGAAGAATTTATTATTATTGTTAATAATATTCTCTTCGCTTAATGCTAGAAAGTTGCAGTTTTTTCTGAAATTTTCAACTATTTGTCTATTTTTCACTTGGAGTGACTTAATAATCAATTGAATTTAGCAAAAATAATTATTTAAACAAATTATCATTGTTTATAACTATCTTCTTCTATATTAATTCTAGATAGTTGCGGTTTCTTCTGAAATCTTTAACTTTTTACCTATTTTTTACTTAGAGAAGTAATAAATATGGCAAGTTAACAAACATAGTTGTTCAAACAATTTTTAATTGTTTATAACTATTTTCTTTTAAATGAGTGCTAAAAATTTGCTGTTTTTTCTGAACTCTTAAACTTTTTGTCCACTTTTCACTTAGCGTGGTAATAATTAATGCAAGTTAACAAACATGCTTATTTAAACACTTGATTATTGTTTATAACTATCTTCTCTTAGAGTGATGCTAGAAAGTTGCTTTTTTCTGAAATATTTAGTTTGGCCTTGTGAATTATTTTTGCTCTTTTCCCAATATTTAAAAAAAAATTAATTTAAACAAAAAATCTATCTCACACAAGAGACAAAAACAAAGAATGGAATAATTAATTAATTAATAATAATTGAATTTTGAACTGAAAATAATAATTTTCATACTAATATTTAAATTTCGAAATAAAAAAATCAATTTTCAACCAAAAATGGAATCTTTAAATTTTCAGTTGGAAAAATTAATTTTTCCACACAAAAAAAACAACAAATTTTCAACAGAAGGGATGAATTTTCAATTAAAATGATGAATCATCAATTGACATAAATTAAATTTAAACCAAACAGATGAATTTTCAACAAAAAAGTTTACCTTTGAACAAAGTAGTTTTATTTTCAACCAAAAGGATGAATTTTCAACAAAAATTACGAATATTTAACTGGAATACTAGAATTTCAACCGAAAAGATTAATTTTCTACAAAAAATACTATTTTTCAACAAAATACAGGAATTCTCAATCAAATATTTGAATTTTTAACTAAAATGATGAATCTTCAACTGGAATAGTTGAATTTTCAACCAAAAAGCTATATTTTCAACCAAGAAGAATAATTTCTACCGAAAAAGACGAATTTAAAAAAAAGTTACATTTTCAAAGAAAGTGATTCATTTTTAACTAAAATGATGAATCTTCAACTGGAATATTTGAATTTTGAACCAAAAAGATAAAATCAAAAAATTAAATGTTCACCAAAAAATACGAATTTTCAACTAAAAAAGATAATTTTTCAGTCAAAAATTGAATGGTTAAAATTTTATTTAAAAAATTGATGTTCAACCAAAGAGATGAGTTTTTAACTAAAATAATGGAATTTAAAACTGTAGTTGTATTTTCAGTTGTAGAAAAAAATTCATTTTCAACAAAAAAAAAAAAAAAAATTTTCAACAAAATACTTAAAGTTTGAACAAAAATAGTTAAATTTTCAGTAAAAAAAATTAATTCTCAGCTAAAGAAAAAACGATTTTTCTATAAAATAGCTCATTTTTCATGAATGAGATGAATTTTCAATTAAAATTATGAATCTTCAGCCAAAAATTTAATTTTTAACAAAAGAGTTTAAATTTCAACCAAGTCATTAAATTTTCATTCCAAAAAAGATGAATTCTGAACGAAAAATGTAGTATTTGATATTTCAACCAAAAATATTTTAATTTTTAAGCAAAAACAGTTGAATTAAACTAAAGAAGACGACTTTTCCACATGAGTTGAAATTTAACTAAGAAAAAATTTGCAGTCAAGTTGGAGCAAAAATTGCAAAAAAAAACGGTTGAATTTCCAAGCTGAAAAGTGAATTTTCAACCAAAAATGTAATAGTTAAATTTTTGATAAAAAATTTATTTCAAATAGAAATAACGAATTTGCAACCAAATAGTTCAAAACAGTAATATAAAGCTACTTTTACCAATTGAGAATTATTGTTAATCAATTTTATATTGGAGAAACAAACAAAAAAATCCCTGACAAAAAAAAAAATTTCCTGACATTTCCAGGCTTTTCCAGGTATATAAAAACTTCCTGACAATTCCAGGTTTTCAAGGTAGGACAGACACCATGTACAAATTAAAAGTTATAAATTAGAATACGTCAAAATCGAAAAATTTTAATTTCAAGGTCTTCAAGGCCAAAAATAATTCAGATTGAGTACCATTGAAAATTAAAACATTGAAGAAAGAATAATTTTACGAGAAATAAAAGGATGGACTTCCTAGCTTTTTCTATATGCGTGTGAACTTAGCCCCCCACTTTCAAAATTTTGAATTTGTTTTCAGAGTTCTGACATCCTTTTGAATAGTTCTACAGTTCCTGATAACTTTTATAAATAGTTCCGGCGTATAAATACTCTAAAAATGGATTTTTCAAAATTGGGGGCTAAGTTCACGTTCCCCCGCACTTTTCGAAAAATGAAGTTTTTTTTAGAGTTCTGGGTAGATTTAGCATAGTTCTAGAGTTCCTGATACTCATTAAAAATAGTTCCCAAAAATTAGACCAAAAAAAAATTTTCAAAAAATAGAGCCAGCCCCCCACTTTTTAAAAAATCAACTTTTTCTTTAATATTCCTGTATTTCCAAAAGAGTTCTAGAGTTCTATAACAAAATAATTTCAAAAAACTTGAAAACTCGAAAGTTATACAATTTCGAAAATCCCAAAATTACAGAGAAATTTTTCGAAAGAGTTCCACGAGTTCTAATCAGAGTTCTGGTAGCCCCCTGAATAGTTCTAAAAAAAAGTCTCATAACATTTTTCGGTAAACTCAAAATCAAAAAACCTACAACACTTTACACATACCCAACAAATTTTGAAATTCAAAATTTTCAGAGTTCCAGGAGTTCTGATCAGAGTTCTGGTAGCCCCCTGAATAGTACTATAAAAAACTCTAATATTATTTCTCGGTAAACTTAAAATCCTAAAACGTACAACACTTTACACATACCCTACTAATTTGGAAATTAAAATTTTTGTAGTACTATTCAGGGGCTCTCAGAACACTGATCAGAACTCCTGGAACTCTCAACATTTTCAATTTCAAAATTTGTTGGGTATGTGTAAACTGTTGTAGGTTTTTTGATTTTGAGTTTACCGAAAAATGTTATTAGACTTTTTTGTAGAACTATTCAGGGGGCTACCAGAACTTTGATCGGAACTCGTGGAACTCTTTCGAAAAATTTCTCTGTAATTTTGGGATTTTCGAAATTGTGTAACTTTCGAGTTTTCACGTTTTTCGAAAATATTTTGTCATAGAACTCTAGAACTCTTTTGGAAATACAGGAACATCAAAGAAAAAGTTGATTTTTTTAAAGTGGGGGGCTGGCTCTATTTTTTGAAATTTTTTTTTTGGGTATAATTTTTGGGAAATATTTTCAATAAGTATCAGGAACTCTAGAACTATGCTAAATCTACCCAGAACTCTAAAAAAAACTTCATTTTTCGAAAAGTGCGGGGAAACGTGAACTTAGCCCCCAATTTTGAAAAATCCATTTTTAGAGCATTTATACTATTTTTTATAAACTTACAAGATAAGATAATAAGAAAACCTTGGACTATATACTGATGTAAGAAATGATGGGTAACATATTGCTGAGTGAAAAAAACAGGTTATGAGGTTACAGATGAGCGTGTTCGGGGTGCTGGACCCCCCATGGGAACATTTCACACCGGTAACCACCGTAACCCCTCTAGTCACCCTCCTAGTTTGGTCACATGAAGTCGACTTAGTTAGGGATGGTTTACCCACTGATTTATCACGTATGATATTCCTTACAGATTGAAACCATCACAAAATCAAACCCCAAATCTTTGAAATTTAAAAAAAAACCTAGTCAAAAACAATCGCGCTTCCGGATTAAAATCAGAGAACAACGATTTTGTTTTTCATGCGGCCTAAATAATTAAGAAGATATTTTTACTCTTCGATATGCATAATCTAATTGTTTTTTATGCTTTCGCAGGTGCAAAGAATCATTTGTTACATCGTTACAACTACTTAGATGTCATGATTTGTTTCAGGATCTTTTGGTCTTTTAGGATCAAATACAATCAGTTCATCAGCTACTAGAAAAGTTTGTTTGCCTTTTTGATTCTTTGATTACTACTTATCAGTTGAGAACTTGAGATAAACAAAACATCGTTAAAAGTACTTAGATATAACAATGTCTTTTGGGATCTTTTGATCTTCTGGGATCAAATACAATTTGTTCATCAGCTACTAGAAAAGCTTTTATGCCCTTTTAATTATCTATTACTCTTGAGTTGAGAACATGAAATCAACGAAACATCGTTAAAACTACTCAGGTTGAACAACGTTTTTTGGGACTTTTTGATAGTTTGGGATCAAATCCAATTTGTTCCTTACTTACTAGAAAACTTTGCATGCCTTTTTGATTTGTTGACTACCACTCTTGAGATCAACAAAACATCGTTACAACTACTCAGATGTAACGATGTGTTTTGGAAGCTGTTGATCTTTTGGGATAAAATTCAATTTGTTCATCAGCTACTAGAAAAGTTTGAATGCTTCTTCTTTCTTCGGCTCCTGCTTTTGAATTGAGAATCAAAAAGGCACACCAACTTTTCTAGTAGCTGATGAAAAAAGTGGATTTGATTAGATTTGTTGTAACATCGCTGCAACTAAGAAGTTGTAACAATCTTTTGTTGATCTAAAGTTTTCAACTCAATAATAGGATTCAAAGAATCAGCAAGGCATACAAACTTTCCTAGCAGCTGATGAACAAATTGTATTTGATGCCAAAAGATCAAAAGATCCCAAAAAACATCATTACAAGAAGGTCAATTTGTTCCTCAGCTAATAGAAAAGTTGTTATAACTTTTGGATTCATTGACTAATACTCTCGAACTGAAAAGTTGATTTAACACATATGATATTTCTTACAAATTGAACCCATCACAAAATCAAACCCCCAATCTTCGAAATTTAAAAAATCCCCCAGTCAAAAACAATCACACTTTTGGTTCAAAATCAGAGAACAACAATTTGTTTTTCCTCTGGCCTAAACGATTAGGATGATATTATTACTCGTCGAGATGCATATTCTAATTATTTTTAATGCTTTTGCAGGTGCAAATAATCATTTGTTACATCGTTACAACTACTTAAATGGAACGATTTCTTTTGAGAACTTTTGATCTTTTAGATTTAGGAACTTGATATGAACAAAACATCGTTGAAACTATTTAGTTGTAACGATGATTTTTGGGATCTTTTGATCTTTTGGAATCAAATCCAATTTGTTCACCAGCTACTACAAAAGTTTGTATGCCTTTTTCATTATTTGACCACTACTCTTGAGCTGAGAACTTGAGATGAACAAAACATTGTTGAAACTATTTGGTTGCAACGATGTCTTTTGGAATCTTTTGATCTTTTGGGATCAAATCCAATTTGTTCATTAGCTACTACAAATGTTTGTATGCCTTTTTGATTCTTTGGCTGCTGATCTTGAGTTGAGAATGAAAAGGGCATACAAACTTTTTTAATAGCTGATAACAAAATTTCATTTGATTTGTTGTAACATCGTTACAACTAAATAGTTATAATAATGTTTTGTTGTAGAATCTACTCTTGATCTTTGTTGATTCATATCGTTACAGCTAAGTCAATTTTTCCCTCAGCTGCTAGAAAATTGTTTATACCTTTTTCATTCATTGACTAATACTCTCGAGTTGAAAACTTGATTCATCACATATGATATTCCTTACAGAGTGGACACCTCACAAAATCAAACTCCCAATCTTCGAAATTCAAAAAATTCCCCTGTCAAAGACAATCGAACTTTCGGGTTGAAATCAGAGAACAATTTGTTTTTCATGTAGCCTAAGCAAATAAGAAGATATTTTTACTCTTCGAGATGCATAATATAATTATTTTTCATGCTTTCGCAGGTGCAAAGAATCATTTGTTACCACTATCAGTAGAACAAGTAACACCTCTGACAAGTGACCTCGGGGCTGGTTCGCAAAGCTTGGCCGGTGCATTTATTAATTAAAGGTTAGAAACCTAGAGGGAGAAAAGAAGGAGGGTCAATGGCACTCTCCTCTCTTTTTTCCTCTTCATCTTCTTCTTAGAGGCAAGTGAAGATGAAGATACCAGAAGAGGGCGGACTTGGTGGTATATAAATTTACCTTCGTAGCAAGGTGCTACATACGAAGATTATTGTAAACAAGTTCAAGACGTCCTCCCTTTTCATTCAATCCTTATCCAGGTCTAATATCCAATAGAATTTATTCCCAAAAGAAAATCAAAAAAATTATTAATAATAATCTTTGAACATTCATTCACTTTATCCACATTGAAGCTAAGTCCAGTTGAGCTAAATTTTCAGGAGAAGCAAAAGCCCTTTCTAGAGAAACAATTTACAACCGATTAGTGAATGATTCTTTTTTTTCTACAGGCGGATGGTTCAGTTTAAAAACCATTATGTAAAAAAATTGATGGCGCTACATGTGCATCTAATAATCTAATGGAAATGACAATGGACCTCGCAAGTTCGGAATTGATCAAATTTGACAGCATTTGTTTTAAAACTGTTCAATGTTTCAAACTTCTCGCGCGCTTAGAACGTGAATCATAATTCCTATTATTTGTAACAAACATTGTATTCGTAAAACAAATCACATTTTATTTTTAAAAATCAGTTTGAATTGTTTCAAAAATGTTGAAAACACCTAGTATTTAAAAATGATTTATGATGGATGTTCTAATTTGTTATTGTTCTTGTCAACAATTATTAGGAAAGTCAAGAGACAATAGTCAATGGACCTGCCAATAAATTTCCTTACTGATTCGGTAAGCTTCGATGATATGTTGGACATAAACTTAAGTGTCTAACGACAATACTGATCCCTGAGCGACGTGAATTCATAGAAAATTTGATTTGACGCCCTTCAGAAGGATCCCACAGAGATCGGCACGTGCCGCTGAAAATCCAGTCCAGGGGTGTTATAGGAACATATAACCCTAACCTGGATTACGTGGCGGCGCGTACGCGAATTGGTGCTAAGTCACCAACGTCAACAAGGAATCACTGGAGGGTGGATCTAAGTATTTGTTTAGGCACGTTCGTTTGTTTCTTTTGGGATCAAATCCAATTTGTTCCTCAGCTACTAGAAAGGTTTGTATGCCTTTTTGATTCTTTGACCACTACTCTTGAGTTGAGAACTTGAGATCAACAAAACATCGTTACAACTAAGTAGATTTAATGATGTTTTGTTGATCTTAAGTTCTCAACTCAAGAGTATCAGTCATAAAATTAAAAAGTCATAGAAACTTTTCTAGTAGCTGATGAACAACTTAAAGTTGATTGGATTTTGACATCGTTGCAACTAAGCAGTTGTACTGAGTTGTACTAATGTTTTGTTGATCTCAAGTTCTCAACTAAAGAGCAGCAGTCAATG
>CAKNYM010061337.1:0-37002 GCA_932195095.1 Andricus curvator | reverse complement strand
CCTCCGTCTTTTGACAGAGGTCAAGCCTCCACGTCCAAATCACCTACGAACTCCTCACACACACTTCTGTTTACTTTTTGCTGATTCTCCATTTTATTCCCACGACTAGCTAGAGAAGTATGGGTTCACACTCGCAGAGCCCCGCATGCGGGGCTGACGTCTGAATACTCTAGGAGGCGACCTGGTATCCTAGAGACACAATTCGGAACACTATACCCTGGTGTAAATCAGTCTTCGGCATGATTGTTAACGCCTTCGCTTGGGGGTTTTTCCTGCCGGTACCACATCTCGACCATTGTCCGGGACTGCTTATTCAGTTGTGTAATCGTATTCAGCAGAAACCCTCGGTACTTCCGGTGCTTCAGGTAGGGATGTCTGGTCAGTAAAGAAGATAACAGCAGTTCCTCAAACTGTAGTGGTTACCATCTCGGCAGGCCCATCTTTTATCAGCGAGCGAAAACTTGCAACAATATTCCTTTCGTCAGATGATGAAGTGCGTCGTGCACGCTCCTCAAGAAGTAGATAAAGGTGCCCGCCAAGGCCGGTAAAATTGACTAATACTCATATGTATGGTGGCATACATCCCTCCATAAGAAGCTGTCCTGGTAACAGGAAGTTTTCTGTCATCGCTTCGGAAGAAAAATGTACGTAGAACACGTGATGATAGTTCCTCATCCTCATTGTCAGCGTCATCGTCCATCAATTACGCCGCGACAGACACTTCCACGTAATATTACAAGAAAGCGATACATGACTACAAAACACGTTATCGAGACGAATCGAAGACTAGTAGTACAGTCCCTTGTCATATTATTAGATCAATGCTCCAAAAATGAAGTTTTTCTCACTTATAACACGTCGGAAGACATTCACAGTGCTATTTTATGTTAAAAGTAGAAAATTGATTATCCACACATTGTATTTTACTGAAAGGAAGAGTGACTTACATGAAAATAAAATTTTTTTACATGAAAACCCATTTTTTCGCAAAAGTGAGTATTTTGTATGACCACCTTTCGCAGCCAACACAGCTTCAACGCGACGAGGCGTACTACTTATGCAATTGTGAATTTTTATTTTCATCTCTGGCTTGTATTTCCAAGTATTGGTAAAGTATCTTGATTAATTCTTCTTTAGTTGTAGGGGCTTTCATCCTAACTGCAGATCTCGAAAACTACCAGACGTTCTCCATAGGGTTCATGTCGGGAGAATTTCCTGGCCAGTCGAAAATATCCACTTTTTTTTAGCCACAAATGTTGTCATCCTTTTTGCACGATGGCATGGCGCACCATCATGCATAAAAATAGGCTTTTCTCGTTTCTTGAACCATTTTTTACTTGAGGGAGCAGCTGGGTTTCCAACCCTACCTGGTACTTTTCGGCATTCATTGTACCTTCGACAACGTAAAAGGCCTGTGGTATCTTATTACCGATTACTCACCATACCATTACCGAAGGAGGATGTTTAATCGTCGGCGCAATGCAGTCTGGCTTATATTTCTCATTGGACCTTCGCCGTACGAACTGTGATTTTTCGACCAATACTTGGAAAATGGATTCATATCAGAGCAGGTGTAAGGCTTGGTTTGCGTGCTAGTCTACGTCCAATAAGACCCTCTTTTGCTAACCTCCGCAGCATTGTTCTTTGCGAAACTTCAATGCTAGGTTGAAAAACTTTTTTTGCAACAACTTTTATGGGCAGTTTTCGATTCTCAACGCAAATATTGCGGATTTTTTGGTCACTTCTCTCTGTCGTGATTCTCCCGCGACCGCACGCACCTTGGCCTTTTGCTCTGAGATCTTCACCGAGGTCTACTTTTTGTTTTATACGTTGCACTGAACTTCGGGAAACTCTGACAATTTGTGCTTTTTGGTATTGTGACATGTTTTGTGCTTCCAATATGCCGGAAATTCGACCAACTGTCATTGACGACAAAACAGACACTTTTCCTATTCTGAAATATTTTTTTTCACCTAATATGGCCTCATAATTTCGAAATATATACTTCGACATGTTGTACTGTCAAGTCGGTTCACAAACTATTTCTTTCTATTCCGCGCCTAAGTAGCGATAACTCTTTCCATCGCACCTTCTTTGTCTATCCAACACGGTGAATGGAAATCATTCTTGAATTGAAGAAAGCTTTCCGTTTCAACAGTGACGCCGTATTATTAAAAGTAAAAGTATGGCAGGAAAAAGAAAAGCAGAGCCTTCAATTTGGGATACGATTCCAAATTACAAATTCCGCGACACACCAATTCCTAAAATTGTAGAGATTTTGAGGAACGAAAAAGGCGGGCGACTACAATTCTACCTCGCAGAGTTACCATACAAAATTCAGTGTGGCTATGAAGCACGCATAGCTTTAAGTACCGCACACATAAATGAAACATGACAGGATGCCGTGATAGGGCGGGTGGCGTGCGATTGCCCCTAGTGCGCTCACGGCGAGGATCTTTGTGCAACGCTTTAGTGCCAGTTTTTCCACTTATGTAATATTATAATGTGATATTATGTGTCTTTCTCTTCGATTTTTTACCGATAGTTTCAACAGTTGTTTTCTTTGCAGGCCTCTTTTGCGGTTTCTGTTCTTTTTTCCATTCGAGAAGATGTCGTATTTCTCAGAGGACGAAAACTTGTTGAGTTGAAGTTTTCCATCTTGAGTGGGAATCAAAGCGTGGTACTGTAATGTACCTGGTCTCGTGACAGCTTTCACAAATCTGGCTTTCAGTAACTCGGTGGCTAAGGCGAAGTCATTTTCTTTGCTGCTGAAACAACTTTCGGTTTCCTTACAGTTACTCTTTGCTCACTGAAACAAAGCATGGGGAGTGAGTATGTGATGTTTTGGAGAACATTGTAAGCTTAAACGTGCTGCTTGTCCCTTTATATTCGCTGCTATACCATCACATGCACCTTTACCATGAGATGTACCATGAAAGTGCCATTCAGCTTGGATACCAAAATTTTCTTCATGGGCTTCGAGATTAGCAAAGCTACTCTTTATTTCTCAAGTGTCGCCCTGCACAATCAGTGAAATAGTAGATTTTCTCTGGCCTGAAATGAGTTTTCAAGTAATCTACTATTATATTTTCATACTTGTCAACAGCCTCCGTCTCATGGGCTAAGTTATCAGATATGATTGGGATACTTATGTGCTTGAGCTCTCCATCTGTTTTATAATACATCACCACAGTCAATATTGTAGCTTGCTTGTTATTCCTGTGGAATGATTGCGCTGAATTCGGAATTAGAAAGGCGTAATTATCAGCAAAACGGAAGGAAATGAAAAAACTCCCCAGGCAATACATTTTACTTCAGGTTTTTGAAAAAAGATGATTGCTCCTTTACAATAAAGTGATGAGTTTTTAATTTCAACAGCATTTCACAGAAATCATCTAGGAATTCATCAGTATCCATTATGAAAGTCTTTCGAGTACATCTGTCGGTCTTCAACCAAATTTCAAATCTCACTTCATTAATATAATGTTCATGATAACCTTTTGTGATTTTATCTTTCAAGTTTGTAATACCTGAACAGTTTTTACACTCTCCTAAATGACAGGAACTTGAAGAGTTAGGACATACAATAGCATCCAGACAGTCGTGATAATTTGTGAGCAACATGTCAGTATCCTGTATTAAATGTTGAGTATTTATTTCATTCAACATCAACTTGACATTCTCATGCTGAACGCAAACGCACACATTATGAGTGCCACTGCTTCCTGCTAGAACGCAATGACAAGATCTGTGTTTTGTGAATTTCGAAATACTGATCTTCAGGCCTACGTGTTCTGACGTAAATTAAGCATATAACTCGTTGAGATTACACAGTACTAACCTTTTCTGAACATGTCAACGAGTTCCATCTATTGGGCCAAAGATAGAAAATTCATTTTTTATCATTTTCACCACAATACGCATTGTGAAATCGTATAGATGTACGTTAGTTATCAATGTTATGAATGTTTATCTTTATGTCAGGGCAATGTTCCCAAGTGTCATTCAGTATCCGAATGAGCTCTTCCTTGTTTGTAGGAGCGTGCTTAATGTCTTCTAATTCGTCCAATCCCAAACGTTCTCAATGAGATTGAGATTTGGAGAACTTCCCAGACAGTCCAGAACAATAAATATGCGTTGGTATTATGTGTGTCGATGCGGGTGATGTAAACCGGTTTATTTCTGAGTGCCCGATGGAGGAAAAGTCAAGAGCTCGCTTCATTATTGAGGTGATGCAACAATACAGCTTTGAGAGCTATCGGGTACGATCATCTTAAAAAGTAATTAACATTTGATTACAAATTAAATTCATCATTAAAAAAAAGTAAAACTGTTCACAACTTGTAGTCGCACAAACATAAAGCATATTATGATGACTATTTTACAGACAGATTCCGTTTCACGGCTGCGTTATTTCCGCGATTCAGAGGAAGAGATGACAGTTGGTCAATTTCCTCGAATCGTATCGTGCCAGCTAAAAGTGTACAGAGACACAAACGGACACGTTCATCAAAACGTGTTTCTCGGTTTCAGAAGGTCTCGAAACATGGACAGTCGGCGCGTATGTGGGGGGGGGCGGGGGGCGCCCCCCCATTGTACCCAAATTCAACGTAAAATGTAAGAATAAAATGAATGAAAAAAACGAAATTTATGACGATACATCGTATGATCTAAAACCACCTTTTTATATATTCTCGTGTTTTCACAATTACGAATAAATAAAGTAAAATGTTTGTCAATAAATGATTTCAAATTAATGTTGGAAAAGATTTCCTCGAGATTGCTATTCGTTACTTCTGTAGGCGCTCACGTTAGAGCAGTGGTTCGCAAACGTTTTTCCCGACTTTACAGGTATTGTCATGCTGAACCATGCTCAATTGTTTCCGTAAGCAGATCCAAGTAAAGAATTGAACGAAAATTTAATTTTGCAATTAGCGATTGATAAATCAAATATTTGAAATGTACGACTTGTTCCGGACAAAGAGACATTTGTCGGTGGTGCCG
This sequence comes from Andricus curvator, assembly GCA_932195095.1. Classification (NCBI taxonomy): domain Eukaryota; kingdom Metazoa; phylum Arthropoda; class Insecta; order Hymenoptera; family Cynipidae; genus Andricus; species Andricus curvator. Next base: position 31,998 of record CAKNYM010061337.1, on the reverse strand, counting down.
ATACAAGCTGCCATATCCCAGATGGCCGCTTCTTTGTACGGGAAACCAGAGACGTGCAAAATCGAATTTCGCATTGCCCTCGGTATGTTCCCAAAACCCGTGGTGACAAAATTCTTGAGAGGCTCTGTGAAGGATGCCAGTACGTGGACGAGCAACAGAGAATAACGGCAATGCGACAAACGAAAGAAATGTACCAGGAGATGGCAAGTTATGGTCTAATCCGCAACCGAAAGCAATAGAAAGAAGATGGTCTAAAGAGCAATTAGCATCATGAACAGCTTGCGCACTGACATTTTTCGCCGTCAATTCTTCTCTGTTGGCCCTCCTCACAACAAGCGTTGGACGATCACCTGTCGAAAAAATTCACACTACTGTCAGGCTTCCAAGTCCATATCGATACTTCAGTTTCGAGCAAAGCAATCAATCTGCATGATTCAATAGTCTATCTTTATGAGAAAGCTTTCCACAGTATTCGGAAGAGAAATCATGTCTGCACAGAAATTGTGTACCTTCAACCTTGAATGGTATTATTCTCTCCATGTCAAAAGGAAAAATTGTACTTTACAATATCGTAATAAAGCGCACTGAGGAAAACACCCTGCTAAACAGATTCACATTGGTCCTAGAATAGTCAACGTTACACTCTTTGTCGCTTCGCAAATTTCGAGTGGTACACAGTGAATGCTATGTTGTGATTACCGACGGACAACGTCTGAAAAAGGCTGAAAACTGCAAAGTAACTCTCCGAAGGTTGGTCCACCTGACCAGGAAGCATTTTTACCTGTCCGATTTTGACAGTCTCTTATTCTATTGCGTGAGATTATCATTATTATTATTACCTGGTAGTACAGGTATTGAAAATACATCTTCCGCGATGCAGTTTGCTTGAGGCTTGCATATATATATAGTCATATATAAGTCATTTCATAAAGTCCTGGAAGTCATTTCGTGAAATCTACTAAAAATTCCGCCTTAGTACAATATTTAAGGGCGAAATGAATTTGAATTTTTACATGGGAGGAGATACACGACGCTTTTCTCTTTTATTTCACAGCATTTTAAAGAGTCCCCCGGTTCGCAGGCAGCGAAGAAAATTGAATCTCTTTCACGGCCTTTGAGCATCGCCTAGAGACAACTGCCCGCGCAAGCGTAATGCAGTTTCAATTCAAAATCCAGGTTGTATTGTTCCTGTTTCCTTCTTTTTCTTTCTTCCCTCCCTATCTAATCAAATCGCGGGTACGTTGCATGGGGTTGACACGAAATATATCGAGCTTGGAGAATGTATGATTATGGCAAGGTACTGTCCAAATTACCGTGTGCTTCGCAAATCCTTCAAGGGGATGTTAACTAATTACAACTTATTTTACAGCTCATATCTCAAAATAAACCTTTGTAATCGGGGTTATTTTTGATTGAATCATCAAAACACATGTGTGCACAATGAAAACATTTATTAAAACTTGAACAGATATACAATAAACAGTCTCATGAAAGTTGGGTAATCAAGTATCATAATATTGCTGTGCTAGGTATATCAAAATATGAACGCATTTATTACAATATCCCTGTAATAGATACGTATATCCATGAATAATACAAATACAAAAATGAACAGTCACATGAAAGTAGCGTTATCATAATTTAGTACTAAGTATTTCAAAATAGGCAAAATATTTTACTTATTCATCATCTCATTCGGATGAATGACAATTCAGACAATTATCACATGTTGGTACTGAATGTGATTAACAAACGCTCTTGTTACAACTACTACAACGTCATTTAGTTATATGGTTCTTTTCTGAGCTGCAAATGTAACAGAAAGTTCGTCTCTTTGGATTCACAACCTCATTGCTGGTACTTTCTTGTTCTCGCTACTGTGCTAGAAAAATTTTCAAATCTTTGGGAAGTGAATTCATATGTGCTCGTTGCCTCAGGTTTTCTTCCATCAGTTCCAGTGCCAACTCGAAAACATACTGCCGCCTCTAAAGGATTCCAATGGTTCATTTATTTCATATATCCTCATGGAATTGATTCCAGCGATATCGAAGTCTCGGAGAAAATAAATATTGGACACCTCTGTGTCTGGATGTCGTAATCCGCGAACACATTAGATCAACGGTATCGACCCCCCCTCCCCCCGATAAAAGATATTCAGCGAAGGGGTAACTGCTAAAGCAGTTGTCTGTTGTAACATTACGACTAGTTTTCTTCAATGGATCACACAAGTTCGTCACTATATCAAATAGCTTCTTGGAGATAGAGCTTTAGGGGCCAGGTCTCTGGGTTCCGCAATAAATCATCATATTATAAGTATAATATGTTTGAGAATCACATAAACAATAAATTTGTAATCCGTATTTAATGGGCTTATTCGGCATGTACTGAATAAAACTGCATCGACCACGAAAAGCCACCAGCATTTCGTCGATTATAACACTTTCAACAACATTGTAGGCTCTTTGACAATTTCCTACAAAGGCGGTCTGAAAGTCACGTATAGGAGCTAATTTATCGGTTGCAGATCGCTCCTGACGAGAAGTTATGTCGTGAAAACGGAGAGCTCTCAGCAACATTCGAAACGTGCGTTCACTAAAATTAGCCCGCAAAATGATCAAACCAGTCCCATTTTTCGTGAAAAACTCGGAAATGTCAGTGTGGTTTCCACGTTTGACTGCCATGAAGAACAGGTCTCCAAAAACTGCTCTTATTTCTGCTCTTGAGGTGGGTCTGTAATCCCTGTCCCGAAAGCTAGTGCCAGACAGATTTTTCCTTTCAGTCTTTCATTGAGCAATGTGTATGTTGGTGTATTTGACTATGTCATCGATCATTTGTTTGCCCAAATCGTATCACCATTCTTTCCGAAGTAAAATCTCAAACCTTGAGAAATTCTATGCTCCCTATTTTAGTTTTCTTCTCATACTTTTTTATAGTGCCATCGAATATACAGTAAACTTTCTTTCATTCTACTGGCCTTGAAACGAACTCGTTCGGTTATTCTAGGGCTGGAGGGGCCCCCACCTCTACCACGTATAAGCAGGTTCTTTTTATCCAACGACGTTCATTGGCTGCCCCGTTCTGGTATCGATGTGCTTGCGCTAAGTAACTTTTTCGAGTGCGTGTGTGCCGGAAACCGCGGTCGATTTGAAATCAAGAAATAGCAGTACAATCCTTCGCATAGTAAGCCTTCGCGCGATATCTAAAACACTCTCGATTGATACTCACATCCTTGAGAGTTCCTACAACTACCACTATCTTCCTGCAACTGTTCGGATTCCTTCATTGTTGTCTGCGTCGATCCTCGTTGCTCGCCAGCCGATGCCCCTGCCTTACGCTGATCAGCTGATGATTAGACGTACTCCCTTCTCGCGCCAATTCTCTGCTTTCTTGCTGCTTCCAAACCTTCAAATTGTCTTATATCTTTGAGAAAGTCGTCTATATCGAAGTGCAATTTGTTCATGACGGCGGTGCTTAAATCCTCGTAACGAAATCCAATGCCTAATTGAGTTTTCGTTTCATCAATATCAGAACCCAACGTTTTGCACAAGCACAATTTATCGAAGAAATATTTCCTCGTGTCTTCCTTTGCTCCCTGCCAGGGTTCTTGCATCTCGTTGCATTTTTCTGTCAGTGATTTCTCGTGATTTTCAGTTAAAGACGTGTTGGGTTGTCGTTGGTTCGAGTGGCCTCTCGGTCATATCGTGGCGATCCTTGCAATTTACGTCCTAGTTGGATTCAGGTGTACAGTAGAAGGTGTCACGTGTTGCACTGTGGAAGAGGCCTTTTTGCGGGAAGTCGTTGTGCCATGCGCCAACATGGCGGCGAAAGATTCCGAAAGTTGTCGTTCTCGTACGGATCCTCAGTGTTTCACGGAACCAGGTAGCACTTACGGTACAACTATCCGCCTCGTGAATAGCGAATGGGAGAGCTTTGCTGAAGGTATTGATTCGTTTAAGCCAGAATTTCAGAAAAAGCATAATGTTACTCATCTCTTCTTCTCGGTGCATATGACCGGCTTGCGTTCTGAAATTGATAACTTTGTCCAACTGTACAAGAATGTATGTCATGATAAGCAGATTTGGAGACGCTTATTGTGGTTGTGGGTTGTAAGATGCTTCCCGCCGAGGGTGTTGTCTCTGGTTCGTCAAAACTTTGTCTACTGAAAGGCGAGTTGCAGACGCGTGGATGTGAAATTCAGGTATTTTTACGGTTCTGTTAATGACTCCAAAGTGGTCAGTGCATTAGTGAAATACAAAATCTGTCATTCTGACGAAATGGAGCCTCATCAACAATATAGAAAGTTTGACGCTAATGTGTGTAAAATCAAGGTATACGCGACGCGGTGCAAATCATACCCTACATACCAAAGCACTGTTGCTGTTTCCATGCTTTCGTTGTTTGTATGGAAATTGTAGTAAAGTTGAGGCTGACGGATATGTGCGTTCCGCTGATGATTGTCTCAAGCAGCAATCCACGGTTTCACTGAGACATGGTGATTACCATTCTTGTGATCGTCCAGAGCGTGATGCGTACAATCCCTTGCTGAATACTGGGCCCTTGCCGAGAGATGAAGTGGGGTTACAGCATAAGGTGAATGGTACATTGCATAAGAGTTTGGTGAAACTTGCCAGCCTGGACTTTAACAACGCCAAGCAATTGGAGTGTCATCCTCAGAGGCATGATAAATGTGGATTTAACATGCGTCTGGAGCTGAGCCATTGCTTTTCGGATCCGAAACACACGATGTATTGGCTTTCCTTACACGACTTTCAGGACAAATGGCTCAATCAGGTAAAGACATTTCTTACTCCCGAGCCTTCAAGGACAGCGCTGCTAATGGTGGTTATGCTGGGTGGTAATAACAGTGAAGACAAACGTTTGGCGAATCTGTGTGAAGAGAAAATACGGGACGCCAATGAGAAATGTCATTGAATGCATTAACGATTGCAGGAAACACAATTTGCCATCACGGCGAACTATTGGTAGGTGTTTCTTTTGAGAAATGCTAGTCCGCACTACTGGTCTCTTCAAGGCATTCCCCAACTCAGTGGTGAATACCGTACGTGAACGGAACACCCGTATCGCGAAATCGTTTCAAGGTTTGTACTGCAAATGGGACATGAGCACTTACCTTCGTGAGCATAATAATCATCTCGATACGGAGAGCCAGCAGTTTTGTCCATTGGCTGCACAAACTCTGTTTAAACTCTGTGATGAGAATGAGCCCAATGGTACATTGTTTTCTGAGGAGGTGGGGTCTGCACGATTTGCCAAGTACATTGTCCTCGCATTTGGCATGTATGCGTACAGACGTAGTGGCCTTGTTTGCGCAAATTTAAGAAATCCAGGGCTTACACTCCTCTCGCATTTCATGAAAAAGCATTGATGAGCTAACAACTGTTGCGCGTGAAATACTTCGTTCCGCTTCCGGTCCTATATGCGGATTAAAGTGCTTTCACGAAACATTGTCACAAAATGTTAGGGACGAAGTGGTGGCAGTTATTCAAGCCAATTGTCACTTTTGGACGAAAATCTTTCTCTAACCGACGAAATTCATAATTTTTCTGCCCACAGACTGTTTCTTTCCAGATGAAGATGGTTGGGTTGCTTTACTAACACGCTAATAAAATATAACTGGATTATTGAAAAACATAAAGTTACTAACAGGGTTGAAGTTGACACTTTGCCACCGAATGTTGACAGTCTCAGTGGATGCAGCTATAAATTATGAAGGCCTTTCTAAGACCTCAACTCGATCACCCTCCATGTTGGCACCTATTCGACGATGGAAGTCGAACAGCAACCGTTTCTTGCAACGTCCAGAGTTAAAGACGTGTTGGATTGTCGTTAGTTCGAGTGGCCTCTTGGTCATATCGTGGCGAACCTTGCAATTTACGTCCTCGTTGGGTTCAGGTGTACAGATATCCGCCTCGTGACTAGCGAATGGGAAAGCTTTGCTGAAGGTATTGATTCGTTTAAGGCAGAATTTCAGAAAAAGCATGATGTTACTCGTCTCTTCTTCTCGGTGCATATGAACGCCTTGCGTTCTGAACTTGATAACTTTGTCCAACTGTACAAGAATGTATTTCATGATAAGCAGATTTGGACACGCTTCTTGTGGTTGTGGGTTGTAAGATGCTTCCCGCCGAGGGTGTTGCCTCTGGTTAGTCAAAACTTTGTCTACTGAAAGGCGAGTTGCAGACGCGTGGATGTGACATTGAGGTATGTTTACGGGTCTGCTGATGACCCCGAAGTGGTGTTTTTCAGTGCATTAGTGAAAGCCAAAGTTTTTAATCCTGACGAAATGGAACATCATTCACAATACAAAAACCTTGAGGCTAATGTGTTGAAAATCAAGGTATACGCTACGCGACACAAATCATACGTTCGTTTAGTAATTGGAGACGCACTTTTGAATAGATGGAGTTTATTTAGTAAACTCACTGAAATTGACATACAGAGAATGAAGGAAGACTCTTAATGGATATCGCGCTCAAATTTCGCAACTTACTACAATCGCGCTCGCTCAGTTAATTTTTCTCGCTTTCTCCGTAATTCCAAATTTCACACTCAGCGCTCCTTTTTCATTATACGATTCGAGTACTCGCAAACGACTGACTCTGCTCCTGCATCTCTCCGCACACGTCGCTTTCTTTTTCCCCTCTCCACGACATTTCAATAGTTCGCGATACTACACATTACAAGGAACTTTGCAAAACGCTAACAGGATATTGCAGTAAAGTTGAGGCTGACGGTTATTTGGGTTAATGAACCCAGGGGATTCGACTGTGTCATTATTTGAGCCCCAACTTTTCACGATTTTATTCCAATTTTTGATTTCAAACTTGCCCGAACGCACTTTTCATTCTTTAATGGTGCAGTCGGAAGTGCCAGGATCTATGTGTGCAATAAATTCTTTACCGTTCACTAGCCCTTTCGCTCCACACTGCTGACAAGAGTCTTCTCTTCGCGATTCGGGACAATTTGTTGGGAGATGTTCGTATCGATGACAGTTAGAACATTTAGGCTCCCCCTCCGGATTTGTGACAGGCGGACTTCGATGAAACTGTCCTCGTAAGGATTTCTCTGAATCCTTTTTCTTCTCCATATACGCTGCTTTGGGTTTTTTCAACATTTCATTGCGGTGCGGTCGTACCCTGTATTCCTCTTGGTGTTTCAGACTTAGTTCATTTCTCCGGACCACTTATACTTACCACTCGCTGCGCATTTAATTTCTCGAAGGAAACTATATCATGTAGAAGTATATCGATGCCATCGTGGCTTCGGGCTGCGATCGCATTACAGGTGTCCTTACACCAGAGGCCAATCAGGACCTCCCGTTTAGCATCACTTACACTTAACTCGAAATCTGTACACAAATTTCATTTCGCGCAATAGTAACTACTCACCGTTTCACCTGTCCGTTGAACTCATTGACGCATCTTCTTCCATTTTGTAGTTTTCTCTTCTTCAAGTATATAAGAATTTTTACACGCTGCCTCAAAAACTGTCCAGTTTATCAATGCTGGAGCTCTCATTCGAAATCAAGCTCTTTCACCATTTGTCATGTGCTTCTTTACTTCCTCGAGAAGAAAATTGTCTGGCCAGTGGTGAAGCTTCCTCATACTGTCCAGAGACTCAATACAATCTCGTGCGTGAAAGCTTACAACCTCTCCCTTCAAATCCTCGATACCCTTGCTGTAATCCGGCATTATGTGATACTTAGATACGTTTTCTTCATTATCGCAACGTGATTATCACTGTGCAGAGGATAGTTGTCAGCATTGATAATCCAAACACCACTACGGGTCAAATGCTTCGCTCCGCTTTAGCTCCTCTTTCAGGAATAATGTTCTTTGGCGACACATTGCCAAATAATATTACTGACGAACTAGCAAAAGTCATTAGAGACAATTGTCAGGTTTCACAGACAATCTTCGCCGACCCGGAGAAATCCACAACTTTTATGTCTATAGACGCTTTGCACGTAGCTCCAGAAGGTATTGTCTGTCATCGGGTCTGTAACGAGGGAAATCCACATATGAAGGGGAGAACTCCACGTGGAACATTTGCGCCTGCAAATCAATCCTTAGTTGAGACAACTGAGAAGAGCTCAATGGCTGACGATGTAGAGGTGGTCCATGTCAACGTCGTGGTGGAAGATGAACAATCTTCCGCAATGCCCAGTGAGCTTTCTCCATGTGCTTTGCATACCTCACTACCCCCTCGTCCTTCGACTTCATCTGCTGCTGATGAAGGGAGAATTCCATGTGTAGGATTTGCGTCTGCAAAGGAACTCTCAGTTCTGACATTTGAGAAGAGCTTAATGGTTGACGAAGTACTGGAGGGCAATGCAAGCGTCATGGAAGATAAACAATCTTCCCTAATGACCAGTGAGCTTCTTCCGTATCTTGTGCTCATTGGACTTCCTCCTCGTCCCTCTACCCCGCCTGCCACTCAATCCACAACTTGTTCTCCTTCCAATGTTGGTTGTAGTTGGCTTTGCAAGAATCCCAGTGGTATGCATAAGGAGAAACGTCGCAGACAAGGGCTTGGCTTAGTCATGTATTATGCTTCCGTGCGTGCTAAGCATGAGGCTGACGCTGCTGCTGCTGCTGCTCATGATATTGATAATGCTGTTATTGTTGTACAAGTGCCTGCTGCTATTGTACAACCTGTTTTGCACAAGAGACACTAAGAGTTGCTGCATCTCCTGAGCCATGCACGAAAAAGAATGTGCCAACTGCTGTCAGTAGTTGCTGATCTTGCGCCTGAACTTCTTCAAGAGAAAGTCGCAGCCACTGTTGATGCTCCAGTTGTGAAATCCTTCCGCAAAAGCGTGAAACCCCAAATTATTTCGGAAGTGCCTGCTTATATCTCTCTGGGCGAAAGGCGCTGTGGACTGACAATTCCGGAAGAGGAACTTGAAATGGGATTGCGAGGGAAACTTTTTAGCAACTCGAGGAGAAAGATAAGAGAATGGATGATAGCAGTTGTAGAAGTAGTTATGGTGGTTGTGAGCGAAAATTGGATTTGCAGGGTGATGAGGATGTTGTCATTAAAGATAGATTAACCGGTTCTTCCTGGGAGAAAGATGGGACTGATGAGAGTGTGCCTTTTATACATTCTTTGCCGTGTAATTGCGAAGCAAAGAGTGTGAGAGACTTCACTTTTTCTTCGTCGTCGGAAGACAAGATTGCTGTTTCACCCGACATTCCAGTCAGTCGACGATTTTATAGCAGTAGGTCATCGTTGAAACATGCGCTCTGAAGAGGGTTCTTGAAATTAAATTTCTTTCTCACTTTTATGAAGCTAATTTAATGTACTTTAAATTAACTTGATATAAATGTACAGTGGATCATCTCTATTATGAGAGAAGAAAAAAATTTGTAATCATATCTTTTGTTCTTTACAAGTTTTAACATAAAATATTCCAGACGAGCTTTATGTGACTAATTAAAGTCTCATTCCCAGCCGTACCACCCGAGGTGCCAGGAACCGTACAGGTGCCTTGTTGATTGAAAGGTGATTTAACCCCTTTATTTGTTTCCATCTTCTCAAAAGAAGAAGTATTCATGGAGAGGGTCATTCAAGACTCCCCTCCATGTCTTTGTTTTTTGGTTGTTTTATTTTCGAGACTCCTTTTATTCCCGCGAGTAGCCAGAGAACTGAAGGGTCCGTCCCCACAGAGCCCCACTTGTGGGAATAAGGCAATTACACTGGGATGTTGCCCGGTATCCGAGGCCACCGTATGGCTCACCATACCCTGGTAACATTCAGCCCTCGACACGGTACTTAACGTTCTTGGCTTAAGGCGCTGCCTTGGTATTCGAAAACAGCCCGATAATCGCTCCTTAGTCTATTTCATGCTAATACTTCGACATTGGTAACCACGAACTCCTATCCAGTGAGGGTCGTCATCGCTGCTGGTTCCAGGTCGTCGCTACCTGCGAAGGTTTTTAAGCCTTCTCACCATGTCTAAGTCCGAACTCACCTTCTCCTTGGGTAGGAAAATTGAATTCCCCACCATAAGGAGTAGTCCATAAATGGAAGTATATATATGCCACAATGGCCTGCTAGTTGTCCACTGTACGAAGGTCCCTCGAAAGTAGCTGCACATTTCTATAATATACTTGTAAAAGGAAAACGGCATGAAAACACAGCTTCTACATTGATTAAACGTACTTTATACCGCTTAAGACAAGTCCTCATTTGTTTAAGTACAAAAATTTGTTCGAAATATATCCTTCGCGAAAGGATGAAAACCGTCATTTTTATCCACGGCTTGACTTTCAACGACGACATCTTTGAACGAAACAATTCAACAATTTCAAACAAATCTTGTACATGCTTTCATATTTTGACTGTACACACGGAAAAAGTAAATATACTGCAATGGTCGGCCGTTAGCTAGGTTAACTAAAAACTTAAATTTATCATTTTCAATCGATAATCCAACGGGTAATATTACACACATAAACCAAAGGCACGTGTCTTTAGTACGTTAATCATCGTTAATGTTTAGTACGTTAATCAGAGACAGTGCTGTTGAAAATGGAACAATATTTTGAATTCTTTGCTGCTGATGAATCGTTGTTTCAATTCCTTCTTGCAATTTTGACATTATCTCCTCCAATCGCTTTTTGACAACTTCCGGACATTGCTCGAAAAAACCTCTCAATCCTAACGCAGGAGCTTCAAATGCTCCAAAGAAATTCTCAATATCGCATATAAACCATGAGAATAGAATCGGACTCAATGATTCCCCTTGCGGAGTTCCTAAATTCATTTTAATATCTTTTGATCTATCCCCACTTACGTCACAACGCATCGACAAGTTCTCGTAGAGCTTTATAATCAACCTGAGAAGCCTGCTATTCCGTCCAAGGTCTCTCAGCTTTGCCCATAATAATTTTTGCCTTACTGATTGCAATGCTTGCTCTTAAAATCGACAAAGATTGCGAAGAGAGTCCCGCCTTTCATTCTTATTATGGAATGTATCGCTGTATTTAATATAAAGAACATGAGTAAATATTGTAGTGATGTTATGAAATAGAGAAATAGGTCTATAATTCTTGTATATTACAACAGTTTTTATTTTGCCCCAATCTCGTGGAATAATACGAAAAGTACAAATTGTATTAAACATGTCTAACATGAAGATGAGAACATTCGGGGTTTCATTTTTATAAAATTCGTTCCCTGATCCATCTGGGCCTGGGGCTCTTCCATTTTTTAGTCTTCCTATACTACTGATCAATTCTTCAGTTACTATTTGTCTATCCAATTGCGCGGTAACATTCGTACTGTCTATTTTACATTCATCCTGATTACCCATTCTAAAGTTTTCTATGTAAAAGTCCTCTCATGTTTCCATAGAGATAGGGCAATTCAGATATTCTTTGCGTGAATATTTCTTAATGGTTAGCCAAAACTCTCTCGCGTTCCTACTGCCAATTAAAGCCTTTAGATCCTGATCCCTACCTGTTTTATTTTTTTTTCTTTTATCAGACTATCATGCTTTTCTTTTCTGAATTCACCTAATCCTCTGCCCGTGAATTTTATTTCTTTAGCCTTCTTCAAGCTTTTATTGAGTTCAGCTTTAGATTGTATGTACTGTTTGTTCTGCCATTCTTTGCCCCTTAACTTCTTTGCATGGCTTAGTGCTCCTATTCTGCAAGGATCAGCATTACTGTAATCTTGACAGTTTAAATGGATTCAGTGGTTTGTTTCGTGATTGTTTCAAGAACAAATTTGTTCCGCAAATTTCTTGGTGCAAAAGTGTATTACTAGGAAAATCATAATGAAAAATTCATAAAAAGTTGGTTAGCTACACGGAGAAAAAAATATGCCTATAATAGTAAGAACACTAGTCATGCTTTTGTCGCAGATTTCATTCTTGCTATCCTGGTACAAAATTCATTTATTTTAAGCAGGAATCCCTTCATCCTAAAAAAGTACACAGCTTCATGCTTTTCAAGCGGTTATCCCTTGCGATAATAGCTCGAACTTCACCTTGTTACGGTTATAAAGAAACACACCCTATTAGAGTATGAGTACTCTTACAAAAGAGATATTAGGCAACGCGCAAGCGCTGGTAGGCGTGGCCTAATATCTCTTTTGTAAGAGTACTCATACTCTAATAGGATGTGTTTTCTTACAACCGTAGCAAGGCAAAGTTGACGCTATTTCCGCAAGGCACAACTGCTCTAAGGGCATGTGACTCCAACAATAACGGCATGCGCTTCATTCTTTTATAGTATACGACATTTAATGCTAAAAATGTCTAACCTGATGCCAATATTGGTAGAAATTCATACCAATTTCGCACATGAATTTCCGTGCTGTAATATTAAGAGCTCAGCCTATTATAACAGTGCGATTTTTTTCTCCGTGTAGTATAAAGGTTATAAAATCTATAATTCAATGTGATCACCGCGGTTCTACATCCCAAAGATCGCTATATAGTCCGGGGAAATTAGACTTTTTTCCAGAAAAAGTCAAACTTTCTAGGAAAAACAGTTAATTTTGAACCAAATGGTTACATTTTGAAGAAAAAGAGAAATTTTTTTTTTCCCAAAAAAAGACTAAATTTTTCTACCAAACAGAAGGATTCTCAACAAAAGCGTAATTTATAAGGTATTTTCTAGATTTTATGGTATTTCTAAAACTTCTACGGCATTGTACAATAGTTTGCAATTTCGAACATTTCAGTGAATTTAAAGAGAATCCCAGGAATTTGTGATTAATTTCCTTACTTTCCAGGTATTTCCAAGCGTTCTATTCCGCACGATATTTATCGAATTCTTTTCATTTCCCTGCAATTCATCTACATTCACTGCAATCTTGTGTAGTCCAATTGAATTTTTACGATTTTCTATATTTTTTTACGTTCTTTTAGCATTCTTTTTTAACTTAACTTCAAAAAAATAAAAATAAAAAATAACAACATTGCCGTTCACTTCTTCAGCACGGAAAAACTTATCCTTCAAAAAGTCACGAACTTGTACCTAGGTCTCGGATACGAGATAAAAAAAACATTACATTTATTTGTGCGATTTCATTTATGTTAATTTAAAAATTTGTAAATCAGAAGATTCGAACCCTCCAAGACTGCTGGCTCACCAGTTTGTAAACATAAACCAGGAGTGCGTAAACACGCGCAGGCCATCAAGGCCAAACAAAATAGGTGTTAGAAAACTTATATCCACTCATCCGACGAGCTCGAAGCACACATACGAGCGCTGAAACGCACCGCGCGTTTGGGCGACGGGTGTGTGCGAGCCACGTACAGGCGAACCTAATTTCCAGTTCCCAGAATTGTCGGGCAAGCTCGTGAGTGCTCTGAGAATCTTTTCACAATCACTCGTAATATTTTTGTACATATTCACGTAAAAAAAAGTGATGAACCGTTTTAGAATTTTCACATGGATTCTTTATCAAACTTCTCAGATTATTTACCACAATACATCAATATCCGATGAAGTTTTCTCACATCCGAGACCTAGCTACTAGTTCGTGACTTTTTTACGGATAAATTTTTTCCGTGTATAGACAAAACAGTTAAAGGCACAAAAGATGCAGACGTAGAGCTGAATTCATGTAGACAGGCTGAAGGTTATAACGAGAAAAGCAAGGATGATTTATTGGATTTCTGTACAGAATTTCTTTCGTCAACAACTTCAAGGTTAGTGTATTGACACATTAAATTTTGCGTTGCAAAAATCTATATTCCGTACGTGTCGACTATAATGTAGAACTTTCTGTAAACAAGTTCAAGGTTATAACGAGAAAAAAAAGGATGATTTATTGCTTCCTTATAGATAAAACATTCATTTAATGTACAAAATATTGTAGAATATTCTTGATGGCATCATGAAAATTATACTGCGCAATTTCTGAAAAGAATTTGTTTCGTCAACATCTTCAAGTCTTTCAAGGCTGTTCATTTTGCGTTGCAAAAATGATATCCCGAACGTGTCGATTATAGTGTTGAACGTTGTACAAGATTGTTGCATCACATGATGCAATATTGCACAATTCCGAGAAACGAATTTTACGTGTGGCGATTATAATGTAGAACGTTCTAGGACACTGTTGCATCGTATAATGCAATACTGTGCACAAGTCTTCTGAAACTTGGTAGAGGGGGTCAGCATCTATAAAAGGAGATCAGCTCTTCTCTTTTAGCAGTTTATTGTCAGGTGTCAGATTGTGAAGAAGAAAAGCGACAAGAGCTGCAAAACCGTTTAAACGTATTTCTACAGAACATTCGAGAACTAAAACAAGTGATACAAGTGCGAACAAGCTTACAAACTCTAACAAGGGAATTTAAAACTGTGAATCTCGAAAATAACAAGCAGTGAAAAAGAAAAAAATGGATTTCGCAAAATGAAACAAAACCGCTCTCAGTGAAGACTTTCTTCCAACAAAGAAGGTGACAGACCTGCAAGTTAACAAAGGATGCGAAATAACAGACATCAAGAAAGCTAAGAGAAAATATGGAATGCGAACGCTCCTAATCATAGAAAAGAAATTCTCCGTTTTTCTGCCTCAAGGAATTGCAAAACTGTTTCAAGAGGATGAAAACCTGTTCATGCAAACGCAGCAAGCCTGTGAAGATCTAAACCTTGAAATGGTGTCTTTGGGTGGACGCGTCAATTCCATCGAATTTATGAAGAACAATATATAGTGTACAGTTTTGAACTATCGCTCAGTGTTTGAAAGCCTTCAACATCATCATCTTCATCATCATCATGTCTCATACGCCTCGAAATCAAATGTTACATGCAGCTACGTACAATCTGAATTCATCGTTCACAAAGCAAATTATCATTGGTGTTGATTTTAAAAGAGACGAAAAGCTCGCCTCGTCTTTCTCCTGCAAGTATAACCTTGAATCCTGAAGACTGGAAATTATTCAAAAGTTACTTCAAACTCATTTCACTGGTCTTTAATGGCCAAGAGAAGCAGCAATGCATAGACTGTGGAAATTTCCATATACATATGACTATATCTTTTGGGGATTATATAGTAGCTTTGGAGCAAAGTCAAGAAACTCAGAACTATTATCCGATTGTACTACAAGAAACAACGTTTGTTGTTCTCCGTGAATTCAGTCTTTGTATCGACCGGTACCTTCTGGAACAGAGTCTTTAGCCGTTTCAACACACAAAGGATGTCATCATTAAAAGCATATCACCTTGTGTGAAAAGTGTAAAGTCTTGCATACAAAAAATTATGCAAGTTTAAAAAATAAGGCAATGAAAAAACTTATATTTACGAATATCATGCGATTTTCAATTCTGTTTCTTGAAGTGATTACTTCTTACAATCAAAATGTGTGTGAAGAAGTGATTGAGACATTACCAGAACTCAGATGTGTGAATTGTACCTTTGTATATTGAAAAATTTATCATGTATTTTATTAGTATGAGAATCCGAATAAAAATATAATTTAAGCCAAATTCACCTTTTTTCATTTACTAGATTAAGGACAGGTAGATGTGTAAGTAAAACTATATATGTTTCAGAATAATGAACTTTATTCAGAAAAACCTTCACATTAATAGAAGAATACTTACAAGCTAAACTTATCTATCCAACTATTGTGAGAGTCGCCAAAACCTAACCAACCATTTTACAAATAGCTTATTTCCACGTTTTTTCAGTACTTTTTCCACAAGATAAATGCCTGGATGTCTCACTTTGTCAACTTCTTGTTCATAAAAACTACCTGCAATAGCTTTATCTTCATAATATTTCAGTTGTCCAATTGGGTGTGTAGCCTTTCTCAAAAACATGTTTAAATTTACTTATACGTACTTTATCTCCAACGTTAAATATAGCTTTCTTAACTGCCTCTTTCACATTGACATTTTTCTATGCATTGAACAGCAATTTTTTCTCATTTTGCTTATTAACATCTCTTGCTTTCATTTTAATAATCTGATGTTCGGTATCGTTGTAAGACAAAATTAAATCTTTTCAAAATATCTATCCACTTATAATTACCGTGCAAGGTAAATTGCATTCACATTTTATTTTTTCACGTACGATGAAATCGCTCGCAAATTGATGCTTTCAAATTACAAAATGTCGAGTACAAATGTATCTTACATTGCTTGCACTTGACTACTTCGTCATTGAGATAATGTTTTTTCATGAAATGCGGGGGGAGTATAGGGCCTGGATTTTTTAAATTTTCGTAAACAAGGCCACTACGTCGGTACGCATACATGCCAAATGCGAGGACAATGTACTTGGCAAATCTTGCAGACGCCACATCCTCAGAAAACAATGAACCATTGGGCTCATTCTCATCGCAGAGTTGAAACAGAGTTTGTGCAACCCATGCACAAAAAGGCTGGCCCTCCGTATCGAGACGATTATGATTCTCACGAAGGTAAGTGGTTATGTCTCAATTGCAGTACAACTCTTCAAATGATTTCACGATAGTGTTTCCTGCAATCATTAATGCATTCAATGACATTTCTCATTGGCGTCTCTTCTTTTCTCTTCCACAGATTAGCCAAACGTTTGTCTTCACTGTCATCACCACCCAGCATAACCACCATTGGCAGCCCTGCCCTTGGAGGCTCAGGAGTAACAAACGTCTTTACCCGATTAAGCTATTTGTCCTGAAACTCGTGTGAGGAAAGCCAATACATCATGTGCTTCGGATCCGAAAAGCAATGGCTGGCAAGTTTCACCCAAAATCTTATGCAATGTACCATTCAACTTATGCTGTAACCCCACATCGTCTCTCGGCAAGGGCCTAGTATTGATCAAGGGATTATACGCAGCGCGCTCTGGAAGGTCGCAAGAATGGTCATCACCATGCCTCAGTGAAACCGCGGCAAAGTGGGACCAAACGCATATTTTTCGTTGAAAACATTCTACAGACTTTCAGAGAGTACCTTGGTCAGAGATTTTTGAATTTTTATTTCTTTCATTATTATATGTTTACTCAAAGTATGCGAAAATGGACATTTTTCTCATAATTATTATTTACTCTTCAACAACGGTTTGCATATAATGAAAATCATGTTGAATCAACGCAATAGAACTCCCAGAATACAAATAATTTGATTATTGTATGTTTTAATTGTTATACACAAATGAAATGAACAAATAGTCAAATATGGTGATTGTGGTTAAAAACATTTGTTCTTAGGTAAAAATTCTTTAAATTATTGTCAGAGTGATTTTCAGTCATAATATTTATAAATTATTAACAGTTAGAATTGTTATAAACAATTTTTCGCACAAATTTGACATTTCTGGGTTTTTTTTATCATATATCTCGATGCAGATATTCTTGAAAATAGCATAGTTTCAATTATATTTATTAAGATGCAAGAATTGTTAATCTTGTGAAGAAATGAAATAAATAAATATAAACCTTCGGCACTTTGGCCTGAAAAATAATTTTTTTGCACTGTAACTGCTTTACATTTCTGTGAGAGAGATTTGCAGTCAATATTATTTTATGTAAAATTAACAATAAATAATTGTTATTATTTATTTTTATTATTTAATTTCAAATATCACGACATTTTCATGTATGTAAACAAGCTTTCTTGTAACCTTGAACTTCGATAGACTGAAGTTAGCTGTGAATAAGTGAAAATCGCTAATTTCGGTTTCGCTTGTTTCTAAAGCTTCGAACAATCACCGCTAGATGGCTGATCATATAAACCGGTTCACAATAGATACCATTTTGTTGTGGAATAAGTATGCTGCTGGCGCTGTATCCTTCTATTTCTTCTGGAAGCGGCTACGATTGTATCTTTCGGTAATATGTTGAACATTGCCAGTAACCGGGTACACATGTATATTCATTAGTTTATGGATACTACAATTTACTTTTCGAAATGTATTATTTATGAAATAAATGATTCTTGAACAAATCAGAATGGATACTCTTAATGTTCTGAAGAGCACCCCATAACATCTTTGAATTGTTGATAACAGCAGAGGTGTGGAAGATTTAGCGCAATATTTTAAGGGAAAATGGAAAAGCTCATTATACATTCAATCCTGCTCCGAGAAAAAGTTCGCAGTTTGCTTGAGCACAAATTTTATTGTGCAATTTAATTCTGAAAACAATACTGGCATTCAGGGTCCTTTTGTAAAACCCCTATTCAAGGAGGCAAACAAACGAGATAAATGTTTCATGCCCCTACCTATTGGGAATGCAGTCATTTTCAACCCTTGAGTCTACGGATTGAAAATGACTGCGTTCACCGGCAGCTAGGGGGACAAAACATTCTCTACTGATAACTGCCATCAAATGCAACGTGATATATGTTTCGGATCTCAACGAATAACCTTACTTCATATTTTAGAATCTTTGCAATTTTTTATGAACATTGTTAAGATTTAAGGTTTGAAAATGACTGGTACTCAGCCAGCTAAAAGGATAAAACCTTTTTTTTTCTATTATTCCTCATTGAACGCTACGCTACTCATGCTTCAAATGTCAAGTCACCCCATTCTCTCATTTTAGCCTATGCAGAAGGTTTTAGTAAGTTCTTCATACACAAATATAGCCGAAAAAAATTTTCTTTACAATATTTCCGAAAACGCTCTCTTTTTGGGAAATTAATAAAAGGCCCAAGTAAGTAATGAAAAGCTGTGGTTGCTGGCACAGGTAGTCGATGAAATTGAGGTGAATATATGTATATGAAGGGTACCACTGCAACAGCATGTAAGTCCATCGAGACTCACAATTAGGTTTTTTTTTCGCACCTTACCAACAAACCTTTCGTCCGACATCCCGTTTATCATCTGAATTTGGACATACTCTCGTCGAATTCTGTGCCGAATGACTAAATGCCTTTTCCAACTTTCGTTCCGTTTCCCCCTACCATTCTTCCTATTTTTCTTGTTCGAAAGCGTGTTATTGCTTTCCAAAAACCTCCCATTCTATTATTGTCTTCTACTTCCTTCCAGTTCCCCTCTATTTCTTTTTTCTTTCATACACTTCCTTTAGTTTTCTTTTTTCTTCCTCCTTCAATTTAACCACCTGATCATCCTCCCCTTTACTTTTCAAATATTTTTTGAAGCTGTCTCAAACTTCCTTTCCCCGAGTGGCAAACTCTTCGTCAAACCAATTTTCCCTACACTTACTTTCAAATCGTTTCTTCTTCTCTATCTTACTACTATCGGCGCAAAAATTATAGGCATCTGCCTTTCAAGCTTAACAACTCAGCCAAAAAAAATCCTAGAGTAATAAGTACATAGTCATTTGAAAGCTGCAAGTGTTTCACGTAAATGAGCCCGAACACGTTAATGTAAAAAAATGTTTGGGCTTTGCAGACTGAAAAATGTAAAAAAAAGTAAGGAATTTTGGGCACATTTAAGAAGAGTCAAGTTTAGAACATTATTTCATGAACAGGAGGCAATGGGAAAAATTTGAGAAAATTCATGAATATGAGGAAAACATTTGTGAACAAATTGAAGTTGACAAATTTCAGAAATAATCAAAATTGTTGCTTAAAATTACAAAAATGTACAACCATACTATCTTCGGTTCTAATAAAGATATTAAAGCGATTCAAACTGCAAACTGTAACGGATAGGCTCTGCAATTATTTACAATCTCCTGGAAGGATGTGATTGTTTTATTTTTGGTGGAAATCGCGATATTTTTAGACATTTTTTTGTTTTTGGAAAACAAGTGTCAGAAAACTGCGGGGATCCTTTTTTTTGCTTCCGACCGCTCGTGCCTTTCTTCGACTCGTGCTTCTGAACTCTTGCCCAGACATTTGACGCCTCCTCCAACCAGTGCCGTATTACTTTATAAAATTGTGTATATAGTAAATGGAATTGGTCGTTAGGCTTGTAGATAAAATAATTGTAGGCTACGATCGAGGTCGAAAAAACTTTCTTTCCAAAATTGTTTGTGCTCTTTTTATAAACTACGGGACATATGGTAAAGTGTGCACAACATTTTATGTGTGTTATACTGTTATTAATTCTCAAAATTAACCTGCAAAATACACATAAAGAAAAAATTCAAGCAAAAATGAAACAGTTGCATTTTCAGCTAAAAATTCATTTTTGATAAAGAAAAAGAATTTTCATCAAAAGAGTTACATTTTCGACAAAATATATAAATTTTTAACATAGTGGATGAGTTTTTAACTAAATAGTTACATTTTTAACTAAAAATTATGCATTTTCAATGAAGAATGTAATAGTTGATATTTCTTCTAACAATTATTTTTCAGTGAAGAGAGAAAAAAACGTCCAACATATTTTTAAATTTTCAAACTAAAAGACAAAAAAAGACAAAAAGCTGAAAACATGAAACACCGTTTATTAAAAGACAATTTCTTTGAAAATGGGTTCAATCCTCAAGCAAAACGTATTAAAAAGATGAGTTCCGAAAGAAAAGAGACGAATTTTTCACATAACAATTCCATTTTCTAGCAAGACTTTTAACAAAAAAATTGAATTTTATCCTAAGAATAAACATTTTAAGCAAAAACCCTTAATTCTCACCTAAAAATTTAGCAGTAGATTGTTTTCAACAAAAATTAGAATAAACCTTGAACTGTTTCTCAAATGAAACCTCAATTTTTTCTCTCCATCTATATATTTATCGTCTTCTTTCTGATTCTGATGTATTTTATTGTCTTATTTTGAAATCCACCCTAAAATTTAAAAAAACGTTTCACAATGACAAAATGGCGCATATTTTTCTGAAAATATTAAAAGTGCAAGGCACTTCACTTAAAGAGATACGGCACTGGTCGGAGGAGGTGTCAAATGTCTGGGCAAGAGTTCAGAAGCACAAGTCGAAGAAAGGCACGAGCGGTCGGAAGCAAAAAAAAAGGATCACCGCAGTTTTCTCACACTTGTTTCCCAACAAAAAAAATGTCGAGAAATATCGCGATTTCCACCAAAAATAAAACAATCACATCCTTCCGGGGGATCGTAAATGATTACATAGCCTATCCGTTACAGTTGGCAGTTTGAATCGCTTTAATATCTTCATTAGAACCGAAGATAATATGGTTGTACATTTTTGTAATTTTAAGCAACAATTTTTATTATTTCTCAAATTTATCAACTGCAAGTTGTTCACAAATGTTTTCCTCATATTCATGTGTTTTTTCAAATTTTTCCCATTGCCTCTTGTATATGAAATAATGCTCTCAACTTGACTCTTCTTAAATGTGCCCAAAATTCCTTACTTTTTTTTATATTTTTCAATCTGCAAAGCACAAAAAATTTTTGACATTAACGTCTTAGGGCTCATTTACGTGAAACACTTGCAGCTTTCAAATTACTATTTACTTATTACTCCAGCATTTTTTTTGGCTGAGTTGTTAAGCTTCAAAGGCAGATGCCTATAATTTTTGCGCCGATAGTAGTCATTCCTATTCTTCTTACTGCTTCTCAAACGTATTTGTAAATAATACAAAGAAACTCGTCAAAATTTGTAAACAGATCTTTCACAATATTTATTAAGTAAGATTAAGTGTGAAATAATGTTTATAATAATAATATGTTGTGCGTACAAGGCCGACCTACGCACTTTAGATGCTTTAAATGCTTTAAATTGGGGTCTGGATCCGTGTGTTTGTCGTCGTGCATTTTACTCCCATCTTCATGAGGCGCATGCTTCTGTTTACGCGTACCCATTCAGTTTTTCCATCGCAGACTTCCATCTACATACCCGCAAAACCCAGAATAACATTTCTATTAAACAGAGTTGCTAATAGGCATGCCGAAGAGCGATGCTCAGGAACTCTCTTGGTTCAGTGTGTTACTACTTAACATATAACAGATTCCCATCCCTGTATACTAAAGCATTTATTTATAAGTAGAGCTTGGAAGAAAATCAGATAGATGGCACTTTCGATATGTGCGTTTTTGGAAAAAAGAAACTTACGTACTTTGTAACTAAGTGAGGATATATTCCCTTTTGATTGAGAGAAAAAGAAGTCCTTATAGGGAAGTAGATATGTTCCCTTTTGACCGGAACACTTAAACACAGCCTACAAATACACAGTGATGTCTTCTTTTTCGATGAAAACGGAATAGACAGTTTGAAGCAGCTCATGAAACAGACTCAAAAAATGAAAAAAAAACACAATTTTTTCAAATTATCAATATTTTCCCTTTTTGAAAGTAAGCTCCTCAAATATTGAAGGACAAAGACGGAGAAAGAGTTAAGTTTTATTTGACTGATCTTCAAAATCGTACCCACTGCTTCTACGAAGGCGTTATAGCTGTAAGTACCAAACTTACAAAGTTTCCAAACTAGAAAACTTGTACCGCGTACGCACACATACTGCTATAAAGCCGTCGATTGACTGAAATCCCGGGTGGAAGAGAAATCTCATGTTCCGAGGAACATGCAGAAGTGAAGTCTCCGACACTCTTTCATTCGAAATCAGACGGCCAAGAGTGCATATAAGGTTTACTCTGATCAATCCACTCTTTCTCCCATGAAGAATCGGTTAACCTGTCTTCAATGTCAAGGTACTCATAATCCTCGGAATAAAAAAATTCATTCTTATTGGAAACAATTTGGGGTTCCACGAGTTTCTGGAAGCATTCTCCAACTGGAGCATCAACAACAGTGGCTAGGACAGGCAGTTGGCACTTTCTTTTTCCTGCATAGCTCAACAGATGCAGCAACTCTTAGCGCCTCTTCTGCAATCGATTGTAATAGATTGCATTATATTATTAAAATTTGTTCTTTTAAATATTTTTATTATATAATAATATTTTATTTGATTCATTGAAAATTTCTTTTTTGTTTGTAGTAGCAGGCACTTGTACAACAAGAGCAGTATCAGGAAGAGCCTAAGCGTTATGCATGGCTATGCCAAGCCCTTTTCTGCTACGTTTCTCCTTGTGGATAACCCTGGGATTCTTGCAAAGCCAACCGTACGGTGAACGTTGCAAGAAGAAGGAGGATGAGATTGAGTATCAGGTGGAGCAGAATGACAAGGAGGAAGATTATTGTAACGCCTACTACGGCGAACGTCTATGAAAAATCTGTAGAATATCGTCTATGTAATTTTGTTGTATACTTCTATATATCATTTATCTTATATTATTTTTTATTTGATATATTTTGGATATATTTTATAATCATCGACATATATTTTGTGTGTGGAGACGTACCCTCGATTCCACACATCGTCGTGCGAAATGGATGCCTGTAAATTTATTGAAGTCGCGCTAGACCTCGGTCAATTTTGTATACCTTGCCAAGAACTTGAGCATCCTCATCATTCTTGGTGAGGTTACGCACGCAGGCCTCTTTCAGGCCTGCTTCAGAATCAAGGACTGAACAGTGGAATACAGTAATTATCATATGCTTTATTGTCATAATATTTCACATTTATACAAATTTATTATATATGTTTTACAATGATTATTATATTTTGATTTTTTCAGATTGAGGTCGAAGTCAGGATTGTCGACATCTTCCTTCCTTTGAAGGATGTACGCAGCACACGGTAAATCGGACAGTATCGCGCCATTTTCAGATTCCTCAACAAGATACATATATTCTGTGTATATCAGAAATTGTTCAAACAAACAAATGCCTAACTCATCAGAAATAGAGTCTACATGACTCTTGAGCTTTAGATTCATTGAAATTGAAATTTTCTCCTCGGTTTAACGTCAATCTCGATTAATGGTCACTCCTCCTGCTCACATGCACTACTGCGCGCCTCCTTATTACCGTCAAAGTTTTCCGATTCAGAGCGATTCATCCTCTCGAGCACTCTTTCAACGACAACGTTGGCATCAATCAATCTATATGTTCCTGCAAGACATACATATTCTGAGCATATCATGAATTATAATATAAGACGTAGGACTTATGTGGGATATAATACCTCCTCAGTAGACTTCGCGTGGTCCGGATGATTTGCTTCATAAGCAACAAACTTAGAAAGTGCTGCCACGCAGTCTGTCCACGCACCCTTCCTTTGCCTCACGTACTGCTTTCTCTCCTGGTAAGTTTTAAAGGAGAGCATGGCTCTCCAGTATCAGCGAACCATACTATATATCTTGTATAATGATCATTATATTCATTTTTGTAGATGACTTACGCCCCATTCAGCAGGGCTATTGGAATGGTCTCACGCAATATCCTGTGACGAAGCACGGATACGCAAGATGGCTTGAAAATTAGGCTCTCTTCAGTATCTCGAAGAGGTTCTCGTACGGTGGGACTTATACCTCGAAACCGAGGGATTGGTTCCCTCGTCAGAGATTTACAACAAAATCGCCGCCTCGGTTTCACATTTATTTATTTTATTAGGCTCCCCTGCATATTATAAACTGTCCGGAATCTAATTTCATGTTTCTTTGGTTGCAGCCACATTTGTACGACCTTCCGGGATATTCCGGCTTGAATCAGATTCGTTGTTCTATCAACAATCTGCAAAATAAATAAAAATATTATGCAGCTTCATGTTTATGCTATTGCAATTTGTTATCAATTTTATTTTTATTAATGATATATTTAATATGTATTCAATTTCAGATGGCTTGATACCCTCCATGATGAATCGAGCTCTTGACTTCGCTTCCATTGGGTATGCCGAAAAGAAGCTGTTTACGTAACCCGTATCATAAGCCTTTCTAGTTTTTCGTCTCGCACGGATTGCCAATTGTGTGCGCCATTGTCTCCGTGCATGAAGTCAGTCCCACGAGCTTCAACAGAGCCAGGTCAAGTGTTGCCCGGTACGCTGAGAAGAAGCGATTAACATATTTATTACATATTTTTTATAATGATTATTATATTGTTTTTTTTTAGATTACTTGCTCCGTGGATTGACAGTGGAATCATCGCCTCTATGTCACACCCATCTCTTTTATTGGTCCATCCTTCTTACGTCCCGATAAACATATGCATATAAAATTATATAATTAGTATCTACATATAAATATAGTATATAATTATGCATATGAAATGTATGTGTCAAGCAAGAGGTCTTTTCTTTAAAAACATTCCTCAAACCAATTGAAATGAAATATTTCCAAAAATTTTTAAACACGCCAGCGAGAAAATAATATAAGAAGCTGCCAGTCCTAAGCCTGGATAAAGTGTGAAGGGAAATTAATGGAAATCCTATTGTCTATATACTATATATGTATATATCGTCGGGTAAGGCGCAGCATCACACATCTTACATTTTGGCCAAATCGAGTTTGACACGGTTTCTTATTCAAAAGTTCGCGCCTGAGCGATGGGCGGGGACAGTTTCCTGATCTGGCCACTCGGAGCGCTGGAATTCGCGATTTAGTCAGCATAGCACATCGATAATCACCTGGCAGCATCACTTAAAAATCAGTTTTTTGGCTCTCCTGAACAGTCGGGAAAAGTCAGATGTGTGATGCTGCGCCTTAAGCGACGATATATATATATATATATCCTATTGTATACTACTATTCCAGCTACTCTAGAGTGACCAAATCTGGCGAACATGTGTAACTCATAAAACCTGCGAACGCTCTGGAGTAAGACTCTTTTCCAATAGATTGCAGCAAAAATCGAAGGCCCCCTTTTTGTCTCGACTCTGTTCGTTTTTCATCTCGACATTCTTGGGAAAGCGTGTGAAAACTTTGTCCTCTACAAAATTCGTCAATTGTATGAGCTTCAGCAAGGACGTTTGGGTGGTATTTTTAATTAAATTTGAAAAAAAGGAAATGACTCTCGCGATAGAGAATTAAAATGTTACAAAAGCCATCACCTGCACACTATATCGCACCTGACAATCGTAATGTTATTTCATTGAGAACTTGGAATTTTAATGTAAATATTTACATTTTTTTATCAATTGTAAACTAGTTTAGGATTTATCTGTAATTATAAATTTCTGATCATGATTGATAATAAAGTCACGACCTTGTAGAAATGTGTCGAAATAGTCTCCAATGACAGGTGAAAAGCAATAAAAATTCATCGAAGTAAATTAAAAAAATTTTGTCGATACGTTTCGGCTGCTATGTCAGCCCTCATCAGTCAAAACATTTATTGCTAAAGAAAAAATTATTTACATCGAAGTGAAAACATTAATAAAAATAATTTACAAAAATCAACCAAAAATAAAAGAGAGCATACCCTATTTTGTGATGATCATGATGTTATTAGTCAAATCCACTGGATATTTTTTTAGGAAGAATTACTTACGCACTTGTGTTAATAGATTAATTCCAAAATGATTGTTATCAGCTCTCAATTAGATCGTCATTATTATATTATATATTTTAACAATATCAGGAGTTCAGGGGAAAATGGATGCAAGAGCGAGTATTCGTTAGAGCAGAAGCGAACGAAACGAAAAAGAGGCCCAACCACCTTTTGGCGGAGAAGCGAAAACCCACAGCAGCCTCTGCGTGGACGAGGATAATCACTCGATCTCCAAACTCCGAACTCTCTCTCTCTCTCTTCAATTGAAATTAAATTATACAATTATTTTTAGTATGACTTTTAGCACGACGCGAGGCCAACTACTATTTCTCGCAGCAAGGACTGATTCCTTTCGGCGACAAAGTTCGATGGACATCGTTGGGCTGAATTCATCAAATTTCTAAAAATCCGAGGTAGGTATTCAGAGTAGTAACGAGGAATGTAATTGACCGGGGAGAAACCGGGATTTCGCCTCTGTTCGCAGTAAAATTCAAGTTTTCATTATTTAAATAGTTTTGCTCAATTTTCTGTGAAAACCCGCGAAATGACCGCTTGCTTTTTCAATAAAAATTTGTCTTTTTTAATCGAAAATTCATCTTTTAAGTTGGAAATAACATTACTTACTTGAAACTTAAACTCTTTTGTTGAAAATAAATTTTTTATTTTATGGAAGTAATAGGACTATGTTCCCCTTGGGGTGCTTCATTTCAGTGAGTCCCCTTGCCTCTCCCTGTTTGGGGTGCTTCATTTGAGTGAGTCACCTTGCCTCCCACTGTTTGGGGTGCTTGATTTGAGTGACTCCCCTTGTCTCTCACTGTTTGGGGTGCTTGATTTGAGTGTGGCCCCTTGCCTCTCACTGTTTTGGGTGCTTGATTTTAGTGACTCCCCTTGCCCCTCACTGATGAGGTTTATTTTTCTACTAGACGTCATCAGTCTAGACTACAAAAATCTTAATTTCTCTTTGTAGAGGAGCGCATTTCCTTGTCAGCAAAAAATCTACGATTCATTTCCGTTTGTGTCTAGAGTTTGTATCACGTTTCAAACACCAGCAGTAGTCAAACATCATATTCTCATTTCAATACCCTTGATATCTTTCTTCCATTGTTGTAATATCTTGGTGGAATCTTTCGCCTTGCTCTGCACCAAAATTTCGCAGGTTTTCTGGGAAGCTATCAATGTGAGAATTCAAAAAGTGAATTTTCAAATTCACCCCAAACACTGAGAGGCAAGGGGACTCACTCAAATCAAGAACCACAAACAGTGAGAGGCAAGGGGAGTCACTCAAATCAAGCACCCCAAACAATGAGAGGCAAGGGGACTCACTCAAATCAAGCACCCCAAAGGGAACGTAGTCCTATTACGTCTACGTCGTTGTTCCTGGGTGAAGCTAAAGTAGGATAGTGTAAATATTCATAAATTTTGAAGTTAAATCTTGATTTCTGAGAAACTGTGACGTGATAGAAATATTCTACGCCCAGATTCGGACTCAGCGACCATAAAAACATAAGATACGACTAGTCCTGATCAATTTTCCAGCCAAAAATATTTTGTGGTCCTGTGTTATTAGTTTTACACTTTTTTTCAGTTATTTTTTTAGATAATAATTTAACTTATTCCAATGAAATATTCCATAGTTTTAGTTCAAAATGCATCTATTTTCGGTTGAACATTAAGTTTTCAAACTTAGAATTGAAGTACTAAACTTCTCGTTAACAATTCATTTTTTTAAATAAAAATTGTTTTATTTTATTTGAAAATTCAACTATTTCAGTTGAACATTTATTGTTTTACTTGAAAAGTCATTTTTTTCATTTGAGTTGAAAAATTATCAGGTTGAAAATTAATTTTATACACTAAACATATAACTATTCCATTTTCGGTTGAAAATTAATTTTATTTTTGTTCAGAATTGAACTATTTCGTTAAAAAATCCTGTATCCTATATTTGAAAGTAGCTTTGAGTCGTGTTAATTTCCAATAGAGTGATCATTCTCATTTTTGTGTAAATGTTCTGTGTTCTGTGCATGTGTTGTGTAAGTGTCAGTGTTGTGTCGTAGATCAGCCTGGCAATATGTTTAAATTATCCGATAAAAATATTTATATTGATATTTTAGTTACATTTTCGACGACTATGACTTCTTTCATGTTTTAACTATTTCTGAAATCTTAAGCAATTGACAATATCATTTCATCATGGGCTAATTATTTTTAAAGAGAAAATCACTATTTTAATTAATACTTTGACTTATTTTCTAATGTTTATTTTGAAAATTATATAGCCTCAATTTATTTTCTAGAACAATTTTTTTTTAGAATAATAAACAATACAAATTATGAAGATATAGGTTTCATTTTACTTTTATTTACATTTTCAAAGATAAGATTACATCCTTCTCATTTTAACTAACAATACAAAATTATGAACGTGTAGAATTTTATTTTATTTAACTTTCAGTTACATTTTCAAAGAATATGACGTCCATCTGATTCTAACTATTGTTATAATCTTAAACAATTGAAAATATGAATTCATCCTGTACTATTTTTTCAGAAAACACTAAAATTAGAATTATTTTGGAAAATTAAAGAAGTTTGGAAAAGTTAAACAATGTGTTCATCCTTGGCCCGTATGTCTTAAAAGAAATCGGAGTCAATTAAGAATATCTTTCCGATGACTTTTTTTCATGCTGCTTGGTAAATTCCCCAGAAATATTAATTATTTAAACAATTTTCTTTACAAAATTAAGAGTTCGGCCATTTTTTAACGAATGGGCTCAATTTCTTTACGGAATAACCAAGAATGTATTTGCAATAACTCTTTCTATGAGACTTTGCACATATACAATAATGATTAATTATTCAAACACTTTTTATAAACATATTCAGAGTTTGGTTATTTTTCAAGGAATAGGCACAATTTGTTTACGGATTCAACTAAGAATATCTTTCCTATGACTCTTTTCTATGTTGCTTTATAAATGTAGAAGAAGTGTTAATTATTTAAACAATTTCCATAAGAAAATTCCAAAATTATTTCTGTAAACAGTCA
Organism: Andricus curvator; assembly: GCA_932195095.1. Classification (NCBI taxonomy): domain Eukaryota; kingdom Metazoa; phylum Arthropoda; class Insecta; order Hymenoptera; family Cynipidae; genus Andricus; species Andricus curvator. The sequence continues at coordinate 2,770 of CAKNYM010061337.1, read as the reverse complement.
CAGGGGGGCCTTCCCGCCCCCCATGAAACCTTTCAAAAGATTAGGAGTTTGATCAACATTATTTCTGTAACCAGTTATGGGGATGCCTTCCCGCCCCCACGAGACGTTGGAAAGGGGTAGGGGTTTGACCAACATTATTTCTTTAACCAGTTATGGGGATGCCTTCCCGCCCCCACGAGACGTTGGAAAGGGATAGGGGTTTCACCAACATTATTTCTGTAATCAAGTAACAGGGATGCCTTCACGCCCCGACGAGACGTTGGCAATGGGTAGGAGTTTGACCAACATTATTTCTGTGATCCATCACAGGGGTGCCCCCCCCCCAGACGTTGGAAAGGGGTAGGGGTTTGCCAACATTATTTCTGTAATCAGTGACAGGGGTTCCTTCCCGCCACCACGAGATGTTGGAAAGGGGTTGGGGTTTCAACAACATTATTGGGAAGGGTACAACTGTGCACGGAGCCACTGTGCACGAGCCCATCTGTGCACGTCGGTGTCCACTGGTAGAACTGTGCACGTTGTTGGAGTCATGCACAAGTGTACACCGGCCATCATGGCATGTGTCATGTCATGCCATGTTATCTGATGTTTTATGTAGTCATTTCATGTCATCTGATGTGTCATGACATTTCATGGCATGACATGACATGTTATGTCGAGTTTTAGTTTTTCAAAAAACTATAACTGTTTTCTTGAAACCTCTATAACTTTGTACCTAATGGAAAAATTTTTTTATTCTAATAGCGTTCATCCTCTTGTTTCGAAATCCGCCGGAAAATTAAAAAAGGTTTAAAATTCACAAAATAATGATGAACGTGCAAAGTTGGGAGTCTCTCATCTGTGCACGTAGACTTTTCTGTTGACAACCTGATCGTATAAATTTAAACATGCACAGTTGGGAGTCTCCTATCTGTGCACATGCATAGTTGGAAGTCTCCTATCTGTGGACGTGAACTCTTGCTAGGGTACCATCTGTGGACGTCTAAATGTCCACGTGCACAGTTGGGGGTCTCCTACCTGTGCACATGAGCCGTTGGTAGGGTACCATCTGTACACGTGCACAGTTGGGAGTCTCCCAGCTGTGCACGTGAACTGTTGCTAGGGTATCATCTGCGTACGTCTGAATTTTGACGTGTACAGCTGGGAGTCTCCCATCTGTGCACGTTAACCATTGCCAGGGTACCATCTGTGCACGCCAAATTGGAGACGTGCACAGATGGACCGGTGTACAGTTGTGCCTGTGGCCAACGATGTGCACAGTTATACTAGTGGCCACCGACGTGCACAGATGGGCTCGTGCACAGTTGCTCCGTGCACAGTTGTCCATCACCCAACATTATTTCCGTAACCAGTGACAGGGGTGCCTTCCCGCCCCCCAAGAGACGTTGGAAAGGGGTAGGGGTTTGCCCAACATTATTTCTGTAACGAGTGACAGGGGTGCCTGCCCGCCCCTACGAGACGTTGGAAAGGGGTAGTGCTTTGACCCACATTATTTCTGTTAGAAGTCACTGGGGTGCCCGCCCGCCCCCTCGTGACCGTCGAAAAGGGTATATGTTTGACCAAAATTATATTTGTGATCGATGAAAGGGGTACCTTTCCGCCCCTCATGAGACGTTGGAAAGGGGTATGGGTTTGATTAACATTATTTCTGTGACAAGTGACAGGGGAGCCGTCTGCTCCCACGAGACGTTGGAACCCTACCGGAAATCTACATTATTTTTATATACTTTCTAGACTCAGCTTCTCTAGAGAAAGTCTAGGACAATTTTATGGCGGTCGCCTGGTTTAGGGTTCGTCTACAGTTCATCTAGTGGTGTCTAGTAAGTTTTACCTGCGACCCTTTTGAGTCTAGCATTCATCTAATATCATCTAGAAAGGGGTCAATTGTAGATAATCTGCTCCTAGACAATCTTATCTAGAAATCGTCTAGATTTCCGGTAGGGAACGTTGGAGACGATGGTTGGTGCCATTACTTACGGTCTCTAGTCGCCACTTAGAGCCTGTCGCCTCGGCAATAAACAGTAAAGAAAGAGCTGGCGGTTAAATGTATCACTAATTTTCGCGAAAACTATCACTCGTAGATAAAAATGTTTAAAACATAAAATGTGTAATTCGATGAGATGTACAACTGTTGTTTGGAATATTTGGCGATATTGTACATATTGGCTTAGATAAATGCACAAGGCTATGATTTTTATGGGTTTTCCATGAAAATCGATGTATCACTCATTTTCGCGAAAACTGTCACTCGTACAAAAAAATGTATGTTACAAAAAATCTGTATCTCAATGAGATCTCTAACTTCTGTTTGGAAGATTTTGCGTATTTGCTTAGATAAACGCAAAAAACATGATTTTTTCGTGGTTTCGCCATGAAAATTGCCTTGTGGCAACTTTTCACTATCATATTCGTAATCAGCGGGCCAAAGTACACAAGTATACGGAGTTTAGATAAAATCGGAGAATTCAGCTATTCGAAACTGCACCCAAAATTTCCTCACAGTTTTTACGGTGAGTGTGCTGATAATCGAAAAATGCTAGATCATAGATGTATCCTATCTTTGAAAACCCATCTTGGTGCGTTACTATTTCCGTTACCGTTACCATGATTTAGTTTTGTGCACCAGGCCGTTGAAGACGTCATCTACGATAAATTTTTAACAATTTAAATTGTGCCAACATTCCAAAGAACTAAAAGTGGTGAGCCGAGGATCCGCGTGCACTGGGTCACGCACCAGGTAGTTTAGCGCGTATTCTACGAGAACTTTTTT
>CAKNYM010061336.1:0-21227 GCA_932195095.1 Andricus curvator | reverse complement strand
CCTCCGTCTTTTGACAGAGGTCAAGCCTCCACGTCCAAATCACCTACAAACTCCTCACACACACTTCTGTTTACTTTTTGCTGATTCTCCATTTTATTCCCACGACTAGCTAGAGACGTATGGGTTCACACTCGCAGAGCCCCGCATGCGGGGCTGACGTCTGAATACTCTAGGAGGCGACCTGGTATCCTAGAGACACAATTCGGAACACTATACCCTGGTGTAATTCAGTCTTCGGCATGATTGTTAACGCCTTCACTTGGGGGTTTTTCCTGCCGGTACCACATCTGGACCATTGTCCGGGACTGCTTATTCAGTTGTGTAATCGTATTCAGCAGAAACCCTCGGTACTTCCGGTGCTTCAGGTAGGGATGTCTGGTCAGTAAAGAAGATAACAGCAGTTCCTCAAACTGTAGTGGTTACCATCTCGGCAGGCCCATCTTTTATCAGCGAGCGAAAACTTGCAACAATATTCCTTTCGTCAGATGATGAAGTGCGTCGTGCACGCTCCTCAAGAAGTAGATAAAGGTGCCCGCCAAGGCCGGTAAAATTGACTAATACTCATATGTATGGTGGCAGACATCCCTCCATAAGAAGCTGTCCTGGTAACAAGAAGTTTTCTGCCATCGCTTCGGAAGAAAAATGTACGTAGAACGCGTGATGATAGTTCCTCATCCTCATTTTCATCGTCCATCAATTATGCCGCGACAGACACTTCCACGTAATATTACAAGAAAGCGATACATGACTACAAAACACGTTATCGAGACGAATCGAAGACTAGTAGTACAGTCCCTTGTCATATTATTAGATCAATGCTCAAAAATGAAGTTTTTCTCACTTATAACACGTCGGAAGACATTCAGAGTGCTATTTTATGTTAAAAGTAGAAAATTGATTATCCACACATTGTATTTTACTGAAAGGAAGAGTGACTTACATGAAAATAAAATTTTTTTACATGAAAACCCATTTTTTCGCAAAAGTGAGTATTTTGTATGACCACCTTTCGCAGCCAACACAGCTTCAACGCGACGAGGCGTACTACTTATGCAATTGTGAATTTTTATTTTCATCTCTGGCTTGTATTTCCAAGTATTGGTAAAGTATCTTGATTAATTCTTCTTTAGTTGTAGGGGCTTTCATCCTAACTGCAGATCTCGAAAACTACCAGACGTTCTCCATAGGGTTCATGTCGGGAGAATTTCCTGGCCAGTCGAAAATATCCACTTTTTTTTTAGCCACAAATGTTGTCATCCTTTTTGCACGATGGCATGGCGCACCATCATGCATAAAAATAGGCTTTTCTCGTTTCTTGAACCATTTTTTCACTTGAGGGAGCAGCTGGGTTTCCAACCCTACCTGGTACTTTTCGGCATTCATTGTACCTTCGACAACGTAAAAGGCCTGTGGTATCTTATTACCGATTACTCACCATACCATTACCGAAGGAGGATGTTTAATCGTCGGCGCAATGCAGTCTGGCTTATATTTCTCATTGGACCTTCGCCGTACGAACTGTGATTTTTCGACCAATACTTGGAAAATGGATTCATATCAGAGCAGGTGTAAGGCTTGGTTTGCGTGCTAGTCTACGTCCAATAAGACCCTCTTTTGCTAACCTCCGCAGCATTGTTCTTTGCGAAACTTCAATGCTAGGTTGAAAACCTTTTTTTGCAACAACTTTTATGGGCAGTTTTCGATTCTCAACGCAAATATTGCGGATTTTTTGGTCACTTCTCTCTGTCGTGATTCTCCCGCGACCGCACGCACCTTGGCCTTTTGCTCTGAGATCTTCACCGAGGTCTACTTTTTGTTTCATACGTTGCACTGAACTTCGAGAAACTCTGACAGTTTGTGCTTTTTGGTATTGTGACATGTTTTGTGCTTCCAATATGCCGGAAATTCGACCAACTGTCATTGGCGACAAAACAGACACTTTTCCTATTCTGAAATATTTTTTTTCACCTAATATGGCCTCATAATTTCGAAATATATACTTCGACATGTTGTACTGTACAGTGACCGTATTATTAAAAGTAAAAGTATGGCAGGAAAAAGAAAAGCAGAGCTTTCAATTTGGGATACGATTCCAAATTACAAATTCCGCGACACACCAATTCCTAAAATTGTAGAGATTTTGAGGAACGAAAAAGGCGGGCGACTAAATTCTATCTCGCAGAGTTACCATACAAAATTCAGTGTGGCTATGAAGCACGCATAGCTTTAAGTACCGCACACATAAATGAAACATGACAGGATGCCGTGATAGGGCGGGTGGCGTGCGATTGCCCCTAGTGCGCTCACGGCGAGGATCTTTGTGCAACGCTTTAGTGCCAGTTTTTCCACTTATGTAATATTATATGGTAATATTATGTGTCTTTCTCTTCGATTTTTTACCGATAGTTTCAACAGTTGTTTTCTTTGCAGGCCTCTTTTGCGGTTTCTGTTCTTTTTTCCATTCGAGAAGATGTCGTATTTCTCAGAGGACGAAAACTTGTTGAGTTGAAGTTTTCCATCTTGAGTGGGAATCAACGCGTGGTACTGTAATGTACCTGGTCTCGTGACAGCTTTCACAAATCTGGCTTTCAGTAACTCGGTGGCTAAGGCGAAGTCATTTTCTTTGCTGCTGAAACAACTTTCGGTTTCCTTACAGTTACTCTTTGCTCACTGAAACAAAGCATGGGGAGTGAGTATGTGATGTTTTGGAGAACATTGTAAGCTTAAACGTGCTGCTTGTCCCTTTATATTCGCTGCTATACCATCACATGCACCCTTACCATGAGATGTACCATGAAAGTGCCATTCAGCTTGGATACCAAAATTTTCTTCATGGGCTTCGAGATTAGCAAAGCTACTCTTTATTTCTCAAATGTCGCCCTGCACAATCAGTGAAATAGTACATTTTCTCTGGCCTGAAATGAGTTTTCAAGTAATCTACTATTATATTTTCATACTTGTCAACAGCCTCCGTCTCATGGGCTAAGTTATCAGATACGATTGGGATACTTATGTGCTTGAGCTCTCCATCTGTTTTATAATACATCACCACAGTCAATATTGTAGCTTGCTTGTTATTCCTGTGGAATGATTGCGCTGAATTCGGAATTAGAAAGGCGTAATTATCAGCAAAATGGAAGGAAATGAAAAAACTCCCCAGGCAATACATTTTACTTCAGGTTTTTGAAAAAAGATGATTGCTCCTTTACAATAAAGTGATGAGTTTTTAATTTCAACAGCATTTCACAGAAATCATCTAGGAATTCATCAGTATCCATTATGAAAGTCTTTCGAGTACATCTGTCGGTCTTCAACCAAATTTCAAATCTCACTTCATTAATATAATGTTCATGATAACCTTTTGTGATTTTATCTTTCAAGTTTGTAATACCTGAACAGTTTTTACACTCTCCTAAATGACAGGAACTTGAAGAGTTAGGACATACAATAGCATCCAGACAGTCGTGATAATTTGTGAGCAACATGTCAGTATCCTGTATTAAATGTTGAGTATTTATTTCATTCAACATCAACTTGACATTCTCATGCTGAACGCAAACGCACACATTATGAGTGCCACTGCTTCCTGCTAGAACGCAATGACAAGATCTGTGTTTTGTGAATTTCGAAATACTGATCTTCAGGCCTACGTGTTCTGACGTAAATTAAGCATATAACTCGTTGAGATTACACAGTACTAACCTTTTCTGAACATGTCAACGAGTTCCATCTATTGGGCCAAAGATAGAAAATTCATTTTTTATCATTTTCACCACAATACGCATTGTGAAATCGTATAGATGTACGTTAGTTATCAATGTTATGAATGTTTATCTTTATGTCAGGGCAATGTTCCCAAGTGTCATTCAGTATCCGAATGAGCTCTTCCTTGTTTGTAGGAGCGTGCTTAATGTCTTCTAATTCGTCCAATCCCAAACGTTCTCAATGAGATTGAGATTTGGAGAACTTCCCAGACAGTCCAGAACAATAAATATGCGTTGGTATTATGTGTGTCGATGCGGGTGATGTAAACCGGTTTATTTCTGAGTGCCCGATGGAGGAAAAGTCAAGAGCTCGCTTCATTATTGAGGTGATGCAACAATACAGCTTTGAGAGCTATCGGGTACGATCATCTTAAAAAGTAATTAACATTTGATTACAAATTAAATTCATCATTAAAAAAAAGTAAAACTGTTCACAACTTGTAGTCGCACAAACATAAAGCATATTATGATGACTATTTTACAGACAGATTCCGTTTCACGGCTGCGTTATTTCCGCGATTCAGAGGAAGAGATGACAGTTGGTCAATTTCCTCGAATCGTATCGTGCCAGCTAAAAGTGTACAGAGACACAAACGGACACGTTCATCAAAACGTGTTTCTCGGTTTCAGAAGGTCTCGAAACATGGACAGTCGGCGCGTATGTGGGGGGGGGCGGGGGGCGCCCCCCCATTGTACCCAAATTCAACGTAAAATGTAAGAATAAAATGAATGAAAAAAACGAAATTTATGACGATACATCGTATGATCTAAAACCACCTTTTTATATATTCTCGTGTTTTCACATTTACGAATAAATAAAGTAAAATGTTTGTCAATAAATTATTTCAAATTAATGTTGGAAAAGATTTCCTCGAGATTGCTATTCGTTACTTCTGTAGGCGCTCACGTTAGAGCAGTGGTTCGCAAACGTTTTTCCCGACTTTACAGGTATTGTCATGCTGAACCATGCTCAATTGTTTCCGTAAGCAGATCCAAGTAAAGAATTGAACGAAAATTTAATTTTGCAATTAGCGATTGATAAATCAAATATTTGAAATGTACGACTTTTTCCGGACAAAGAGACATTTGTCGGCGGAGCCGATACAAGCTGCCATATCCCAGATGGCCGCTTCTTTGTACGGGAAACCAGAGACGTGCGAAATCGAATTTGGCATTGCCCTCGGTATGTTCCCAAAACCCGTGGTGAAAAAATTCTTGAGAGTCTCTGTGAAGGATGCGAGTACGTGGATGAGCAACAGAGAATAACGGCAATGCGACAAATGAAACAAATGTGCCAGGAGATGGCAAGTTATGGTCTAATCCACAACCGAAAGCAATAGAAAGAAGATGGTCTAAAGAGCAATGAGCATCATGAACAGCTTGCGCACTGACATTTTTCGCCGTCAATTCTTCTCTGTTGGCCCTCCTCACAACAAGCGTTGGACGATCACCTGTCGAAAAAATTCACACTACTGTCAGGCTTCCAAGTCCATATCGATACTTCAGTTTCGAGCAAAGCAATCAATCTGCATGATTCAATAGTCTATCTTTATGAGAAAGCTTTCCACAGTATTCGGAAGAGAAATCATGTCTGCACAGAAATTGTGTACCTTCAACCTTGAATGGTATTATTCTCTCCATGTCAAAAGGAAAAATTGTACTTTACAATATCGTAATAAAGCGCACTGAGGAAAACACCCTGCTAAACAGATTCACATTGGTCCTAGAATAGTCAACGTTACACTCTTTGTCGCTTCGCAAATTTCGAGTGGTACACAGTGAATGCTATGTTGTGATTACCGACGGACAACGTCTGAAAAAGGCTGAAAACTGCAAAGTAACTCTCCGAAGGTTGGTCCACCTGACCAGGAAGCATTTTTACCTGTCCGATTTTGACAGTCTCTTATTCTATTGCGTGAGATTATCATTATTATTATTACCTGGTAGTACAGGTATTGAAAATACATCTTCCGCGATGCAGTTTGCTTGAGGCTTGCATATATATATAGTCATATATAAGTCATTTCATAAAGTCCTGGAAGTCATTTCGTGAAATCTACTAAAAATTCCGCCTTAGTACATTATTTAAGGGCGAAATGAATTTGAATTTTTACATGGGAGGAGATACACGACGCTTTTCTCTTTTATTTCACAGCATTTTAAAGAATCCCCCGGTTCGCAGGCAGCGAAGAAAATTGAATCTCTTTCACGGCCTTTGAGCATCGCCTAGAGACAACTGCCCGCGCAAGCGTAATGCAGTTTCAATTCAAAATCCAGGTTGTATTGTTCCTGTTTCCTTCTTTTTCTTTCTTCCCTCCCTATCTAATCAAATCGCGGGTACGTTGCATGGGGTTGACACGAAATATATCGAGCTTGGAGAATGTATGATTATGACAAGGTACTGTCCAAATTACCGTGTGCTTCGCAAATCCTTCAAGGGGATTTTAACTAATTACAACTTATTTTACAGCTCATATCTCAAAATAAACCTTTGTAATCGGGGTTATTTTTGATTGAATCATCAAAACACATGTGTGCACAATGAAAACATTTATTAAAACTTGAACAGATATACAATAAACAGTCTCATGAAAGTTGGGTAATGAAGTATCATAATATTGCTGTGCTAGGTATATCAAAATATGAACGCATTTATTACAATATCCCTGTAATAGATACGTATATCCATGAATAATACAAATACAAAAATCAACAGTCACATGAAAGTAGCGTTATCATAATTTAGTACTAAGTATTTCAAAATAGGCAAAATATTTTACTTATTCATCATCTCATTCGGATGAATGACAATTCAGACAATTATCACATGTTGGTACTGAATGTGATTAACAAACGCTCTTGTTACAACTACTACAACGTCATTTAGTTATATGGTTCTTTTCTGAGCTGCAAATGTAACAGAAAGTTCGTCTCTTTGGATTCACAACCTCATTGCTGGTACTTTCTTGTTCTCGCTACTGTGCTAGAAAAATTTTCAAATCTTTGGGAAGTGAATTCATATGTGCTCGTTGCCTCAGGTTTTCTTCCATCAGTTCCAGTGCCAACTCGAAAACATACTGCCGCCTCTAAAGGATTCCAATGGTTCATTTATTTCATATATCCTCATGGAATTGATTCCAGCGATATCGAAGTCTCGGAGAAAATAAATATTGGACACCTCTGTGTCTGGATGTCGTAATCCGCGAACACATTAGATCAACGGTATCGACCCCCCCTCCCCCCGATAAAAGATATTCAGCGAAGGGGTAACTGCTAAAGCAGTTGTCTGTTGTAACATTACGACTAGTTTTCTTCAATGGATCACACAAGTTCGTCACTATATCAAATAGCTTCTTGGAGATAGAGCTTTAGGGGCCAGGTCTCTGGGTTCCGCAATAAATCATCATATTATAAGTATAATATGTTTGAGAATCACATAAACAATAAATTTGTAATCCGTATTTAATGGGCTTATTCGGCATGTACTGAATAAAACTGCATCGACCACGAAAAGCCACCAGCATTTCGTCGATTATAACACTTTCAACAACATTGTAGGCTCTTTGACAATTTCCTACAAAGGCGGTCTGAAAGTCACGTATAGGAGCTAATTTATCGGTTGCAGATCGCTCCTGACGAGAAGTTATGTCGTGAAAACGGAGAGCTCTCAGCAACATTCGAAACGTGCGTTCACTAAAATTAGCCCGCAAAATGATCAAACCAGTCCCATTTTTCGTGAAAAACTCGGAAATGTCAGTGTGGTTTCCACGTTTGACTGCCATGAAGAACAGGTCTCCAAAAACTGCTCTTATTTCTGCTCTTGAGGTGGGTCTGTAATCCCTGTCCCGAAAGCTAGTGCCAGACAGATTTTTCCTTTCAGTCTTTCATTGAGCAATGTGTATGTTGGTGTATTTGACTATGTCATCGATCATTTGTTTGCCCAAATCGTATCACCATTCTTTCCGAAGTAAAATCTCAAACCTTGAGAAATTCTATGCTCCCTATTTTAGTTTTCTTCTCATACTTTTTTATAGTGCCATCGAATATACAGTAAACTTTCTTTCATTCTACTGGCCTTGAAACGAACTCGTTCGGTTATTCTAGGGCTGGAGGGGCCCCCACCTCTACCACGTATAAGCAGGTTCTTTTTATCCAACGACGTTCATTGGCTGCCCCGTTCTGGTATCGATGTGCTTGCGCTAAGTAACTTTTTCGAGTGCGTGTGTGCCGGAAACCGCGGTCGATTTGAAATCAAGAAATAGCAGTACAATCCTTCGCATAGTAAGCCTTCGCGCGATATCTAAAACACTCTCGATTGATACTCACATCCTTGAGAGTTCCTACAACTACCACTATCTTCCTGCAACTGTTCGGATTCCTTCATTGTTGTCTGCGTCGATCCTCGTTGCTCGCCAGCCGATGCCCCTGCCTTACGCTGATCAGCTGATGATTAGACGTACTCCCTTCTCGCGCCAATTCTCTGCTTTCTTGCTGCTTCCAAACCTTCAAATTGTCTTATATCTTTGAGAAAGTCGTCTATATCGAAGTGCAATTTGTTCATGACGGCGGTGCTTAAATCCTCGTAACGAAATCCAATGCCTAATTGAGTTTTCGTTTCATCAATATCAGAACCCAACGTTTTGCACAAGCACAATTTATCGAAGAAATATTTCCTCGTGTCTTCCTTTGCTCCCTGCCAGGGTTCTTGCATCTCGTTGCATTTTTCTGTCAGTGATTTCTCGTGATTTTCAGTTAAAGACGTGTTGGGTTGTCGTTGGTTCGAGTGGCCTCTCGGTCATATCGTGGCGATCCTTGCAATTTACGTCCTAGTTGGATTCAGGTGTACAGTAGAAGGTGTCACGTCTTGCACTGTGGAAGAGGCCTTTTTGCGGGAAGTCGTTGTGCCATGCGCCAACATGGCGGCGAAAGATTCCGAAAGTTGTCGTTCTCGTACGGATCCTGAGTGTTTCACGGAACCAGGTAGCACTTACGGTAGAGCTATCCGCCTCGTGAATAGCGAATGGGAGAGCTTTGCTGAAGGTATTGATTCGTTTAAGCCAGAATTTCAGAAAAAGCATAATGTTACTCATCTCTTCTTCTCGGTGCATATGACCGGCTTGCGTTCTGAAATTGATAACTTTGTCCAACTGTACAAGAATGTATGTCATGATAAGCAGATTTGGAGACGCTTATTGTGGTTGTGGGTTGTAAGATGCTTCCCGCCGAGGGTGTTGTCTCTGGTTCGTCAAAACTTTGTCTACTGAAAGGCGAGTTGCAGACGCGTGGATGTGAAATTCAGGTATTTTTACGGTTCTGTTAATGACTCCAAAGTGGTCAGTGCATTAGTGAAATACAAAATCTGTCATTCTGACGAAATGGAGCCTCATCAACAATATAGAAAGTTTGACGCTAATGTGTGTAAAATCAAGGTATACGCGACGCGGTGCAAATCATACCCTACATACCAAAGCACTGTTGCTGTTTCCATGCTTTCGTTGTTTGTATGGAAATTGTAGTAAAGTTGAGGCTGACGGATATGTGCGTTCCGCTGATGATTGTCTCAAGCAGCAATCCACGGTTTCACTGAGACATGGTGATTACCATTCTTATGATCTTCCAGAGCGTGATGCGTACAATCCCTTGCTGAATACTGGGCCCGTGCCGAGAGATGAAGTGGGGTTACAGCATAAGGTGAATGGTACATTGCATAAGACTTTGGTGAAACTTGCCAGCCTGGACTTTAACAACGCCAAGCAATTCGAGTGTCGTCCTCAGACGGGTGGTAATAACAGTGAAGACAAACGTTTGGCGAATCTGTGTGAAGAGAAAATACGGGACGCCAATGAGAAATGTCATTGAATGCATTAACGATTGCAGGAAACACAATTTGCCATCACGGCGAACTATTGGTAGGTGTTTCTTTTGAGAAATGCTAGTCCGCACTACTGGTCTCTTCAAGGCATTCCCCAACTCAGTGGTGAATACCGTACGTGAACGGAACACCCGTATCGCGAAATCGTTTCAAGGTTTGTACTGCAAATGGGACATGAGCACTTACCTTCGTGAGCATAATAATCATCTCGATACGGAGAGCCAGCAGTTTTGTCCATTGGCTGCACAAACTCTGTTTAAACTCTGTGATGAGGATGAGCCCAATGGTACATTGTTTTCTGAGGAGGTGGGGTCTGCACGATTTGCCAAGTACATTGTCCTCGCATTTGGCATGTACGCGTACAGACGTAGTGGCCTTGTTTGCGCAAATTTAAGAAATCCAGGGCTTACACTCCTCTCGCATTTCATGAAAAAGCATTGATGAGTTAACAACTGTTGCGTGTGAAATACTTCGTTCCGCTTCAGGTCCTATATGCGGAATAAAGTGCTTTCACGAAGCATTGTTACAAAATGTTACGGACGAACTGGTGGCAGTTATTGAAGCCAATTGTCACTTTTGGACGAAAATCTTTCTCTAACCGACGAAATTCGCAATTGTTCTGCCCATAGACTGTTTGTTTCCAGATGAAGATGGTAGGGTTGGTTTACTAACACGCTAATAAAATATAACTGGATTATTGAAAAACATAAAGTTACTAACAGGGTTGACGTTGACACTTTGCCACCGAATCTTGACAGTCTCAGTGGATGCAGCTATAAATTATGAAGGCCTTTCTAAGACCTCAAATCGATCACCCTCCATGTTGGCACCTATTCCACGATGGAAGTCGAACAGCAACCGTTTCTTGCAACGTCCAGAGTTAAAGACGTGTTGGATTGTCGTTAGTTCGAGTGGCCTCTTGGTCATATCGTGGCGAACCTTGCAATTTACGTCCTCGTTGGGTTCAGGTGTACAGATATCCGCCTCGTGACTAGCGAATGGGAAAGCTTTGCTGAAGGTATTGATTCGTTTAAGGCAGAATTTCAGAAAAAGCATGATGTTACTCGTCTCTTCTTCTCGGTGCATATGAACGCCTTGCATTCTGAACTTGATAACTTTGTCCAACTGTACAAGAATGTATTTCATGATAAGCAGATTTGGACACGCTTATTGTGGTTGTGGGTTGTAAGATGCTTCCCGCCGAGGGTGTTGCCTCTGGTTAGTCAAAACTTTGTCTACTGAAAGGCGAGTTGCAGACGCGTGGATGTGACATTGAGGTATGTTTACGGGTCTGCTGATGACCCCGAAGTGGTGTTTTTCAGTGCATTAGTGAAAGCCAAAGTCTTTAATCCTGACGAAATGGAACATCATTCACAATACAAAAACCTTGACGCTAATGTGTTGAAAATGAAGGTATACGCTACGCGACACAAATCATACGTTCGTTTAGTAATTGGAGACGCACTTTTGAATAGATGGAGTTTATTTAGTAAACTCACTGAAATTGACATACAGAGAATGAAGGAAGACTCTTAATGGATATCAGTTTGAAGCAGCTCATGAAACAGACTCAAAAAATGAAAAAAAAAAACACAATTTTTTCAAATTATCAATGTTCCCTTTTTGAAAGTAAGCTCCTCAAATATTGAAGGACAAAGACGGAGAAAGAGTTAAGTTTTATTTGACTGATCTTCAAAATCGTACCCACTGCTTCTACGAAGGCGTTATAGCTGTAAGTACCAAACTTACAAAGTTTCCAAACTAGAAAACTTGTACCGCGTACGCACACATACTGCTATAAAGCCGTCGATTGACTGAAATCCCGGGTGGAAGAGAAATCTCATGTTCCGAGGAACATGCAGAAGTGAAGTCTCCGACACTCTTTCATTCGAAATCAGACGGCCAAGAGTGCATATAAGGTTTTTTCTGATCAATCCACTCTTTCTCACATGAAGAACCGGTTAACCTGTCTTCAATGTCAAGGTACTCATAATCCTCGGAATAAAAAAAATCATTCTTATTGGAAACAATTTGGGGTTCCACGAGTTTCTGGAAGCATTCTCCAACTGGAGCATCAACAACAGTGGCTAGGACAGGCAGTTGGCACTTTCTTTTTCCTGCATAGCTCAACAGATGCAGCAACTCTTAGCGCCTCTTCTGCAATCGATTGTAATAGATTGCATTATATTATTAAAATTTGTTCTTTTAAAGATTTTTATTATATAATAATATTTTATTTTATTCATTGAAAATTTCTTTTTTGTTTGTAGTAGCAGGCACTTGTACAACAAGAGCAGTATCAGGAAGAGCCTAAGCGTTATGCATGGCTATGCCAAGCCCTTTTCTGCTACGTTTCTCCTTGTGGATAACCCTGGGATTCTTGCAAAGCCAACCGTACGGTGAACGTTGCAAGAAGAAGGAGGATGAGATTGAGTATCAGGTGGAGCAGAATGACAAGGGGGAAGATTATTGTAACGCCTACTACGGCGAACGTCTATGAAAAATCTGTAGAATATCGTCTATGTAATTTTGTTGTATACTTCTATATATCATTTATCTTATATTATTTTTTATTTCATATATTTTGGATATATTTTATAATCATCGACATATATTGTGTGTGTGGAGACGTACCCTCGATTCCACACATCGTCGTGCGAAATGGATGCCTGTAAATTTATTGAAGTCGCGCTAGCCCTCGGTCAATTTTGTATACCTTGCCAAGAACTTGAGCATCCTCATCATTCTTGGTGAGGTTACGCACGCAGGCCTCTTTCAGGCCTGCTTCAGAATCAAGGACTGAACTGTGGAATACAGTAATTATCATATGCTTTATTGTCATAATATTTCACATTTATACAAATTTATTATATATGTTTTACAATGATTATTATATTTTGATTTTTTCAGATTGAGGTCGAAGTCAGGATTGTCGACATCTTCCTTCCTTTGAAGGATGTACGCAGCACACGGTAAATCGGACAGTATCGCGCCATTTTCAGATTCCTCAACAAGATACATATATTCTGTGTATATCAGAAATTGTTCAAACAAACAAATGCCTAACTCATCAGAAATAGAGTCTACATGACTCTTGAGCTTTAGATTCATTGAAATTGAAATTTTCTCCTCGGTTTAACGTCAATCTCGATTAATGGTCACTCCTCCTGCTCACATGCACTACTGCGCGCCTCCTTATTACCGTCAAAGTTTTCCGATTCAGAGCGATTCATCCTCTCGAGCACTCTTTCAACGACAACGTTGGCATCAATGAATCTAAATGTTCCTGGAAGACATACATATTCTGAGCATATCATGAATTATAATATAAGACGTAGGACTTATGTGGGATATAATACCTCCTCAGTAGACTTCGCGTGGTCCGGATGATTTGCTTCATAAGCAACAAACTTAGAAAGTGCTGCCACGCAGTCTGTCCACGCACCCTTCCTTTGCCTCACGTACTGCTTTCTCTCCTGGTAAGTTTTAAAGGAGAGCATGGCTCTCCAGTATCAGCGAACCATACTATATATCTTGTATAATGATCATTATATTCATTTTTGTAGATGACTTACGCCCCATTCAGCAGGGCTATTGGAATGGTCTCACGCAATATCCTGTGACGAAGCACGGATACGCAAGATGGCTTGAAAATTAAGCTCTCTTCAGTATCTCGAAGAGGTTCTCGTACGGTGGGACTTATACCTCGAAACCGAGGGATTGGTTCCCTCGTCAGAGATTTACAACAAAATCGCCGCCTCGGTTTCACATTTATTTATTTTATTAGGCTCCCCTGCATATTATAAACTGTCCGGAATCTAATTTCATGTTTCTTTGGTTGCAGCCACATTTGTACGACCTTCCGGGATATTCCGGCTTGAATCAGATTCGTTGTTCTATCAACAATCTGCAAAACAAATAAAAAAATTATGCAGCTTCATGTTTATGCTATTGCAATTTGTTATCAATTTTATTTTTATTAATGATATATTTAATATATATTCAATTTCAGATGGCTTGATACCCTCCATGATGAATCGAGCTCTTGACTTCGCTTCCATTGGGTATGCCGAAAAGAAGCTGTTTACGTAACCCGTATCATAAGCCTTTCTAGTTTTTCGTCTCGCACGGATTGCCAATTGTGTGCGCCATTGTCTCCGTGCATGAAGTCAGTCCCACGAGCTTCAACAGAGCCAGGTCAAGTGTTGCCCGGTACGCTGAGAAGAAGCGATTAACATATTTATTACATATTTTTTATAATGATTATTATATTGTTTTTTTTTAGATTACTTGCTCCGTGGATTGACAGTGGAATCATCGCCTCTATGTCACACCCATCTCTTTTATTGGTCCATCCTTCTTACGTCCCGATAAACATATGCATATAAAATTATATAATTAGTATCTACATATAAATATAGTATATAATTATGCATATGAAATGTATGTGTCAAGCAAGAGGTCTTTTCTTTAAAAACATTCCTCAAACCAATTGAAATGAAATATTTCCAAAAATTTTTAAACACGCCAGCGAGAAAATAATATAAGAAGCTGCCAGTCCTAAGCCTGGATAAAGTGTGAAGGGAAATTAATGGAAATCCTATTGTCTATATACTATATATGTATATATCGTCGGGTAAGGCGCAGCATCACACATCTTACATTTTGGCCAAATCGAGTTTGACACGGTTTCTTATTCAAAAGTTCGCGCCTGAGCGATGGGCGGGGACAGTTTCCTGATCTGGCCACTCGGAGCGCTGGAATTCGCGATTTAGTCAGCATAGCACATCGATAATCACCTGGCAGCATCACTTAAAAAGCAGTTTTTTGGTTCTCCTGAACAGTCGGGAAAAGTCAGATGTGTCATGCTGCGCCTTAAGCGACGATATGTATATATATATATATCCTATTGTATACTACTATTCCAGCTACTCTAGAGTGACCAAATGTGGCGAACATGTGTAACTCAAAAAACCTGCGAACGCTCTGGAGTAAGACTCTTTTCCAATAGATTGCAGCAAAAATCGAAGGCCCCCTTTTTGTCTCGACTCTGTTCGTTTTTCATCTCGACATTCTTGGGAAAGCGTGTGAAAACTTTGTCCTCTACAAAATTCGTCAATTGTAAGAGCTTCAGCAAGGACGTTTGGGTGGTATTTTTAATTAAATTTGAAAAAAAGGAAATGACTCTCGCGATAGAGAATTAAAAGGTTACAAAAGCCATCACCTGCACACTATATCGCACCTGACAACCGTAATGTTATTTCATTGAGAACTTGGAATTTTAATGTAAATATTTACATTTTTTTATCAATTGTAAACTAGTTTAGGATTTATCTGTAATTATAAATTTCTGATCATGATTGATAATAAAGTCACGACCTTGTAGAAATGTGTCGAAATAGTCTCCAATGACAGGTGAAAAGCAATAAAAATTCATCGAAGTAAATTAAAAAAATTTTGTCGATACGTTTCGGCTGCTCTGTCAGCCCTCATCAGTCAAAACATTTATTGCTAAAGAAAAAATTATTTACATCGAAGTGAAAACATTAATAAAAATAATTTACAAAAATCAACCAAAAATAAAAGAGAGCATACCCTATTTTGTGATGATCATGATGTTATTAGTCAAATCCACTGGATATTTTTTTAGGAAGAATTACTTACGCACTTGTGTTAATAGATTAATTCCAAAATGATTGTTATCAGCTCTCAATTAGATCGTCATTATTATATTATATATTTTAACAATATCAGGAGTTCAGGGGAAAATGGATGCAAGAGCGAGTATTCGTTAGAGCAGAAGCGAACGAAACGAAAAAGAGGCCCAACCACCTTTTGGCGGAGAAGCGAAAACCCACAGCAGCCTCTGCGTGGACGAGGATAATCACTCGATCTCCAAACTCCGAACTCTCTCTCTCTCTCTCTTCAATTGAAATTAAATTATACAATTATTTTTAGTATGACTTTTAGCACGACGCGAGGCCAACTACTATTTCTCGCAGCAAGGACTGATTCCTTTCGGCGACAAAGTTCGATGGACATCGTTGGGCTGAATTCATCAAATTTCTAAAAATCCGAGGTAGGTATTCAGAGTAGTAACGAGGAATGTAATTGACCGGGGAGAAACCGGGATTTCGCCTCTGTTCGCAGTAAAATTCAAGTTTTCATTATTTAAATAGTTTTGCTCAATTTTCTGTGAAAACCCGCGAAATGACCGCTTGCTTTTTCAATAAAAATTTGTCTTTTTTAATCGAAAATTCATCTTTTAAGTTGGAAATAACATTACTTACTTGAAACTTAAACTCTTTTGTTGAAAATAAATTTTTTATTTTATGGAAGTAATAGGACTATGTTCCCCTTGGGGTGCTTCATTTCAGTGAGTCCCCTTGCCTCTCCCTGTTTGGGGTGCTTCATTTGAGTGAGTCACCTTGCCTCCCACTGTTTGGGGTGCTTGATTTGAGTGACTCCCCTTGTCTCTCACTGTTTGGGGTGCTTGATTTGAGTGTGGCCCCTTGCCTCTCACTGTTTTGGGTGCTTGATTTTAGTGACTCCCCTTGCCCCTCACTGATGAGGTTTATTTTTCTACTAGACGTCATCAGTCTAGACTACAAAAATCTTAATTTCTCTTTGTAGAGGAGCGCATTTCCTTGTCAGCAAAAAATCTACGATTCATTTCCGTTTGTGTCTAGAGTTTGTATCACGTTTCAAACACCAGCAGTAGTCAAACATCATATTCTCATTTCAATACCCTTGATATCTTTCTTCCATTGTTGTAATATCTTGGTGGAATCTTTCGCCTTGCTCTGCACCAAAATTTCGCAGGTTTTCTGGGAAGCTATCAATGTGAGAATTCAAAAAGTGAATTTTCAAATTCACCCCAAACACTGAGAGGCAAGGGGACTCACTCAAATCAAGAACCACAAACAGTGAGAGGCAAGGGGAGTCACTCAAATCAAGCACCCCAAACAATGAGAGGCAAGGGGACTCACTCAAATCAAGCACCCCAAAGGGAACGTAGTCCTATTACGTCTACGTCGTTGTTCCTGGGTGAAGCTAAAGTAGGATAGTGTAAATATTCATAAATTTTGAAGTTAAATCTTGATTTCTGAGAAACTGTGACGTGATAGAAATATTCTACGCCCAGATTCGGACTCAGCGACCATAAAAACATAAGATACGACTAGTCCTGATCAATTTTCCAGCCAAAAATATTTTGTGGTCCTGTGTTATTAGTTTTACACTTTTTTTCAGTTATTTTTTTAGATAATAATTTAACTTATTCCAATGAAATATTCCATAGTTTTAGTTCAAAATGCATCTATTTTCGGTTGAACATTAAGTTTTCAAACTTAGAATTGAAGTACTAAACTTTTCGTTAACAATTCATTTTTTGAAATAAAAATTGTTTTATTTTATTTGAAAATTCAACTATTTCAGTTGAACATTTATTGTTTTACTTGAAAAGTCATTTTTTCATTTGAGTTGAAAAATTATCAGGTTGAAAATTAATTTTATACACTAAACATATAACTATTCCATTTTCGGTTGAAAATTAATTTTATTTTTGTTCAGAATTGAACTATTTCGTTAAAAAATCCTGTATCCTATATTTGAAAGTACCTTTGAGTCGTGTTAATTTCCAATAGAGTGATCATTCCCATTTTTGTGTAAATGTTCTGTGTTCTGTGCATGTGTTGTGTGTCAGTGTTGTGTCGTAGATCAGCCTGGCAATATGTTTAAATTATCCGATAAAAATATTTATATTGATATTTTACTTACATTTTCGACGACTATGACTTCTTTCATGTTTTAATTTTTTCTGAAATCTTAAGCAATTGACAATATCATTTCATCATGGGCTAATTATTTTTAAAGAGAAAATCACTATTTTAATTAATACTTTGACTTATTTTCTAATGTTTATTTTGAAAATTATATAGCTTCAATTTATTTTCTAGAACAATTTTTTTTTAGAATAATAGACAATACAAATTATGAAGATATAGGTTTCATTTTACTTTTATTTACATTTTCAAAGATAATATTACATCCTTCTCATTTTAAGTAACAATACATAATTATGAACGTGTAGAATTTTATTTTATTTAACTTTCAGTTACATTTTCAAAGAATATGACGTCCATCTGATTGTAACTATTGTTATAATCTTAAACAATTGAAAATATGAATTCATCCTGTACTATTTTTTCAGAAAACACTACAATTAGAATTATTTTGGGAAATTAAAGAAGTTTGGAAAAGTTAAAAAATGTGTTCATCCTTGGCCCGTATGTCTTAAAAGAAATCGGAGTCAATTAAGAATATCTGTCCGATGACTTTTTTTCATGCTGCTTAGTAAATTCCCCAGAAATATTAATTATTTAAACAATTTTCTTTAAAAAATTAAGAGTTCGGCCATTTTTTAACGAATGGGCTCAATTTCTTTACGGAATTACCAAGAATGTATTTGCAATAACTCTTTCTATGAGACTTTGCACATATACAATAATGATTAATTATTCAAACACTTTTTATAAACATATTCAGAGTTTGGTTATTTTTCAAGGAATAGGCACAATTTGTTTACCGATTCAACTAAGAATATCTTTCCTATGACTCTTTTCTATGTTGCTTTATAAATGTAGAAGAAGTGTTAATTATTTAAACAATTTCCATAAGAAAATTCCAAAATTATTTCTGTAAACAGTCACAGGGGGGCCTTCCCGCCCCCCATGAAACCTTTCAAAAGATTAGGAGTTTGATCAACATTATTTCTGTAACCAGTTATGGGGATGCCTTCCCGCCCCCACGAGACGTTGGAAAGGGGTAGGGGTTTGACCAACATTATTTCTTTAACCAGTTATGGGGATGCCTTCCCGCCCCCACGAGACGTTGGAAAGGGATAGGGGTTTCACCAACATTATTTCTGTAATCAAGTAACAGGGATGCCTTCACGCCCCGACGAGACGTTGGCAATGGGTAGGAGTTTGACCAACATTATTTCTGTGATCCATCACAGGGGTGCCCCCCCCCCAGACGTTGGAAAGGGGTAGGGGTTTGCCAACATTATTTCTGTAATCAGTGACAGGGGTTCCTTCCCGCCACCACGAGATGTTGGAAAGGGGTTGGGGTTTCAACAACATTATTGGGAAGGGTACAACTGTGCACGGAGCCACTGTGCACGAGCCCATCTGTGCACGTCGGTGTCCACTGGTAGAACTGTGCACGTTGTTGGAGTCATGCACAAGTGTACACCGGCCATCATGGCATGTGTCATGTCATGCCATGTTATCTGATGTTTTATGTAGTCATTTCATGTCATCTGATGTGTCATGACATTTCATGGCATGACATGACATGTTATGTCGAGTTTTAGTTTTTCAAAAAACTATAACTGTTTTCTTGAAACCTCTATAACTTTGTACCTAATGGAAAAATTTTTTTATTCTAATAGCGTTCATCCTCTTGTTTCGAAATCCGCCGGAAAATTAAAAAAGGTTTAAAATTCACAAAATAATGATGAACGTGCAAAGTTGGGAGTCTCTCATCTGTGCACGTAGACTTTTCTGTTGACAACCTGATCGTATAAATTTAAACATGCACAGTTGGGAGTCTCCTATCTGTGCACATGCATAGTTGGAAGTCTCCTATCTGTGGACGTGAACTCTTGCTAGGGTACCATCTGTGGACGTCTAAATGTCCACGTGCACAGTTGGGGGTCTCCTACCTGTGCACATGAGCCGTTGGTAGGGTACCATCTGTACACGTGCACAGTTGGGAGTCTCCCAGCTGTGCACGTGAACTGTTGCTAGGGTATCATCTGCGTACGTCTGAATTTTGACGTGTACAGCTGGGAGTCTCCCATCTGTGCACGTTAACCATTGCCAGGGTACCATCTGTGCACGCCAAATTGGAGACGTGCACAGATGGACCGGTGTACAGTTGTGCCTGTGGCCAACGATGTGCACAGTTATACTAGTGGCCACCGACGTGCACAGATGGGCTCGTGCACAGTTGCTCCGTGCACAGTTGTCCATCACCCAACATTATTTCCGTAACCAGTGACAGGGGTGCCTTCCCGCCCCCCAAGAGACGTTGGAAAGGGGTAGGGGTTTGCCCAACATTATTTCTGTAACGAGTGACAGGGGTGCCTGCCCGCCCCTACGAGACGTTGGAAAGGGGTAGTGCTTTGACCCACATTATTTCTGTTAGAAGTCACTGGGGTGCCCGCCCGCCCCCTCGTGACCGTCGAAAAGGGTATATGTTTGACCAAAATTATATTTGTGATCGATGAAAGGGGTACCTTTCCGCCCCTCATGAGACGTTGGAAAGGGGTATGGGTTTGATTAACATTATTTCTGTGACAAGTGACAGGGGAGCCGTCTGCTCCCACGAGACGTTGGAACCCTACCGGAAATCTACATTATTTTTATATACTTTCTAGACTCAGCTTCTCTAGAGAAAGTCTAGGACAATTTTATGGCGGTCGCCTGGTTTAGGGTTCGTCTACAGTTCATCTAGTGGTGTCTAGTAAGTTTTACCTGCGACCCTTTTGAGTCTAGCATTCATCTAATATCATCTAGAAAGGGGTCAATTGTAGATAATCTGCTCCTAGACAATCTTATCTAGAAATCGTCTAGATTTCCGGTAGGGAACGTTGGAGACGATGGTTGGTGCCATTACTTACGGTCTCTAGTCGCCACTTAGAGCCTGTCGCCTCGGCAATAAACAGTAAAGAAAGAGCTGGCGGTTAAATGTATCACTAATTTTCGCGAAAACTATCACTCGTAGATAAAAATGTTTAAAACATAAAATGTGTAATTCGATGAGATGTACAACTGTTGTTTGGAATATTTGGCGATATTGTACATATTGGCTTAGATAAATGCACAAGGCTATGATTTTTATGGGTTTTCCATGAAAATCGATGTATCACTCATTTTCGCGAAAACTGTCACTCGTACAAAAAAATGTATGTTACAAAAAATCTGTATCTCAATGAGATCTCTAACTTCTGTTTGGAAGATTTTGCGTATTTGCTTAGATAAACGCAAAAAACATGATTTTTTCGTGGTTTCGCCATGAAAATTGCCTTGTGGCAACTTTTCACTATCATATTCGTAATCAGCGGGCCAAAGTACACAAGTATACGGAGTTTAGATAAAATCGGAGAATTCAGCTATTCGAAACTGCACCCAAAATTTCCTCACAGTTTTTACGGTGAGTGTGCTGATAATCGAAAAATGCTAGATCATAGATGTATCCTATCTTTGAAAACCCATCTTGGTGCGTTACTATTTCCGTTACCGTTACCATGATTTAGTTTTGTGCACCAGGCCGTTGAAGACGTCATCTACGATAAATTTTTAACAATTTAAATTGTGCCAACATTCCAAAGAACTAAAAGTGGTGAGCCGAGGATCCGCGTGCACTGGGTCACGCACCAGGTAGTTTAGCGCGTATTCTACGAGAACTTTTTTTAAATTTAAATTGTGCCAACATCCAAAATAACTAAAAGTGGTGAGCCGAGGATCCGCGTGCACCGGGTCACGCACCAGGTAGTTTAACGCGTATTCTACGAGAACTTTTTT
>CAKNYM010061331.1:7328-22996 GCA_932195095.1 Andricus curvator | reverse complement strand
ATGGGGGAGGCGTGGATGAGATGTTGTGTAAGATGAGGGGAAGGGTAAAGAAGATAGTAGATTCGTAGATTTCAAGGCAGCTTTCGACTCGGTGAATAGGAAAATTTTGTGGAAGGCAATGAAAGAAAGGGAGGTGGATGAAGAGCTGATTGAGAGGATAAAAGAGGTCTTTACGGAGACGAAGACAAGGGTGAGGATCGGGGAACAGAAAGGAGAGGAGTTCTGGACAGGAAGGGGTCTCAGGCAAGGGTGCCCGCTAAGTTCGTTATTGTTTAGCATATTCTTAGCAGACCTAGAAGAGAAAATGGAAAATAACGGTAAAGGGCGTACAATTCTAGTAAATAAAAGAATACACTCGTTAGCGTACCCGGACGATGTGGTGCTTCTGGCAGAGAATGAAAGTGGAATGAGCTTGCTAATGAAAGGATTCGAAGAGGATGTGAGAGAGAAAGACCTGACAATGAATGTGTCGAAGACAAAGATATTATGTTTCAGGAAGAGAAAGAATGAAGTAAAGTATGGATGGAAGATAAATGGGGAAATGGGGGAAATGGTAGGGGAATTTTATTATTTAGGATTCTGGTTCGAAGCGGGAGGTGGAAATGATCTGCAAGTGAAAAAACGAATGGCAAATGCGAGTAAGATGATGGGTCAAGTGTGGGGGATTGCAAAAAGAAGATCCAAAGAGGACTGGAAGATGAGAGTATGGCTGTTTGATTCAATGGTATGGTCTGTGATGTGTTATGGAGTGGAAGTTTGGGGGTGGAAAGAGTACAAAAAGGTAGAAAACATGCAAGAGAGATTTCTGAGATGGGTTATGGGAGTGAGCTGGAACTGTCCAGGTTATACATATGTTCAGAGAAGAAACAGGGAGAGAGAAATTGGTGATAAGGCAGAGGAAAAGGGTATGGAATTTTGAAGCGAAACTTAAGAGTGGTAAGTGTAACAAAGTTGCACAAGCATGCCTGCAGGAAATATTAGATAGAGAGAGGAGAGGAAACTTGGGACATTCAAAATGGGAGGAGGAGAGATGGCAAGTTAGAAGAGAATGGAGAATGTGTGACGAGGGGAGGGAGTGGCAGGTATTAGAGGAGGAAATGAATAAGAAGCAGGAAGAGAAGAGGTGGGAAAAGATTATGGAGTCAAAATATAATAAATGGAATAGATTCATCATGATGGAAGGTGTCCCAGAATATCTAGGGAAATTGAAAAAGGAGTGCAGGTGGTCCAGAATAATACGTTTCAGAAGCGGAGAAGGCATGAATGAGTGCAAATATTGGATGAGTGAAGAAATGAAAATGTGTAGGGTATGTGGATATGAAAGAGAATCTTGGGAGCACGTGTTGGAGAAATGTACAGAGGAAGAGGGAAGGGAAAAGAGCGTGGTAGATAAAGTTAGGTGGATACTGAGCTGTTGTTGACAAGGGGAAAAGTGGGTGAAGAGCTTAGAAAAGAAAAGGGAAGAGAGAATGCATGGGGGAGGAGAAAACCAAAATTGAAATATGGTTAAGGAAAATTAGTGTTGCGTGTCTTTGAAAAGCTTGAAGAGTAATGGTAAGAGGAAACGGAAGCCCTGGAAGGTCTCGCGCACGTGCTAGATAATAGATAGTAAGATAATAGTTAAGAACTTGTAAATAATAAAAAGGCGAAGCGATTATAGGTTAAGGTAAGCATAAGGCATAGTGGTTAAGTGAAATTGTAAAAGATGTAAATGGATTGGAGCCCTCAAATCCGCAAAAGGAGGAGTAATAAAATATATCTTTTTTTAATCTCTGTGTTTCAGAGAAGAAAAACCAAATGGTCCTTACTCAGTTGCTTCATCTTCATAAGACGAATGTTTGGCAGCTTTTTAAACATGATAGCTGGATTTCCAGTGTAACCTCCGTTAGCTATTACGTCTGATGACCTGTTCTTGTGATCCTTTCAAATGATTAATGTAAAAGCAAAAAATATATATAAACTTGAATAATATTTTACTACATTTATTGAATATAATTGGTAAATATATTATAAGAAATAATAATACTAAAAGGCATTAGATAACAAATTAGAAAAAGTATTTTTAACAAGAATTACTTTCTGGATAATTTTTTTTACAGTCATTGGTAATTAAATTTATACTATTCATTTTCTTCTTTCCTAGAGCATTTCGTATCAGAAATGAAGGCATTTCAAAAATATTTTTTGCAACCTGGCTGGGAAATGTTTTTAGGGGGAGATGCAATCGAGATAAATGATTTTTCGTACCTAGGCACTGTTAAAAAAACTTATTTGAACTTATGTTGCACTTGCTAAATGAAAGTGATAAATATGAAGCCCTATTCAATTAAAGTGTATATTGATCAATTAAATCAATTTCTATGAAATGAGATAAGATGATTTTAGAAGTTGCATGATTTACTTAAAAAAAACATTTATCAACTTTTCGTAAAAATGTATGTAGAAAAGAAATTTCAAATAAAGGAGCTGAAAATATTTCTGTAGCTTCTTTTGGGACATTTTCTTGTTATAAAAAATTCTACCCACTGTGCGGGCAAATTCTCATAATTTTTTAATTTTAATGTTATTCTTTAAAATAAAAAAAAAATATGCCTCCTATTAAAAAATGGTCTGAAGAAAACTCGTAGATCTTTTCAAGTTAAATTATTTTCTTTTAAAACATTTTTTCGTATCTTATAGTTTGATTTCTTATCTAATGCCTTTTAATGGAAGTATTTTTTATAATGTTAAATATTTACAAATAATATTCGATAAAAGTAGAAAACCGATAAAAGGAAAATATAATTTAATATTTTTAATAACATGCGGATGCCTCTCATCTTCAAAATGTTTTTGACGGTTCATATACCTAAAAAAAATATAGAAATTGCTTGTGACATGATTTTCCTGATTCAATTTAAAAAAGTCACTATCCGCCGGACTATAGTGTTCAACGACTTTTCTAAGAAGAGAGAAAAATTATTTTTTGGTTTTGTTTGTACTTTATAACCTCGTTTTTTAACAAATTTGACGTGATGGGTTATTTTTGTTTTAATATTCACAATCTACGTAAAAATTAAACCCTATAGAAATGATATAGAAGCCCTGTGGACTTTCCGTTAATCACAAAATTAGTGTCGGGCTGTGAGTAAGCGCCAAGTACCCATTCTGCAGAAGCCACAATCTGCAGTAGCGAGCCGAGCGCTCGAGCGCAAATACTCAAACCTCGATATCTCGGAAACTAAGGCCCATTAGATCGAGAGAAAAAATACGCACCTAATGGATTTTGGTGTACTTTCATCCTGTACAGCCCCAGTCGAATCGGCGATGTCCATCTCGCATCCTCTCCTTGTTAGATTCAACGAATTTAGTCTACGTTTTTTCATTCGACAATAAATATTATAAAACAGGTATATCTTCGATATAATATACATTCAAAGTATTTGACTTACTTGCTTATTTGATTTTTATAAAGCCCGCTTACCTGAAGCAATTTAAATATGAAAACTTAAATTATGTGCGAATAAGTCGATTTAATGCATATTTGTCCGCTGAATACATGAATCTGAGATCAAAAGTTATCCATTGAATCAAGCTTTTGAAAAATTGTACATCCCCAAAAGTCGCGCTTTCATTGTCTGTGCTATATTAATTCATTATTGCACTTTTCGAATAAATTTACAAGTTTTCCTAGTAATTTTTCATGAGTTGTTTTCATACAAGTTGAGTGCTGTGTTTACACCAGAGGCCAAAAAGACTATGGCAGAACATTTTTAGGAGGGTTGCTCAGGATTTTTTGATCGCGTGAAAGCCTTTTCTCTTCTTTATTATCTGTAGTTTTTATTTTGTTTCTTAAATTTCAAAACGAAGAAATCTACTAATGCACATATAAGAATACATTTTTCAATTTTATTAATTTTTTTCATTAGGACGTAAATTACTGCTTGTACCAATAAAGATTCTTGTTTTTTTTTTGTTTTTTTGTTTTTTGAAGGAAATTTCTTACAATTGGGAAAGAAGTGTGAAAAATTAAAATAAATTAAAACATTAATTTGCCCATCAGACATTCTGACTTGCTCGTTTCGAAATTTCCATTATAATTATCCCTTCCCTATTCTTTAAATTGCGCATTTAACTTTAAAAAACACCAACACAACAACGCAACACAATTAATCAATATGACTTTCATTCTAGCCGAACGTAACATTTTTTTAAAATAACATTTATCTGAATAAAGTGTTTTTACAATAAAATAATTGAAAACTAATTGTAAAAAGATATATATATATATATATATATATATATATATGTAATAAGTAACGTGCAGATACAAAATGTTATTCTCACAAAAAAATGAGTTTGTAGTCGAAGTGTTTTTCCTGACCCTGTGCACTTCTATACATTCATCAGAATTTTGACTACTGTCAATGGCAAGAATGTTTGTCTTGGATACGAATTAAATAAATTTGTTGTCAAAAACATTTTCTAATATAATTTTTTATATATGCTGAATTTCCATAAACATTTTCATCAAAATTGTAGTAAAAAATGTTTATTATATAATATGTTGTTCTTAACTTCCTCAAAAGTGACATTAATTCATGAAAATAATGTTAAATTATTCAATGAATGATTATCTTCAATACGCTTGTGTTCTTCTTAATTTTATCAAATTCTTAAAAATCCGGGTTCGATTAATATCTCGAAAAAGTTGTTCTCGGGCAACCTGCTTTCATGATTCATAAAATAATAATTAACCGAACAAATCTCTTCTGCCCTTTTGAATAGAAAATTAAAGATTCATGAAATCCAAGTAGTGAAAGTTAGATAAAATACTGTTTTTCTAATACAATCTTGAAAAACAAATAATTGCATTTGTATTTTTCATAAACACGATTGAAATTCAAAACTGCACATGCAATATTTAAATTAACCTATAAAGTATATACTCTATACAAATATGACACTGACGTGAATAGTTTAAATGGAAAATGTGGAAATAATGTCATGAGTTTCTTTGAGAGCCTTTATAGTAAAAAGGTTTTTAACTTATTTTAATGTTTTAGCAAAAATTCAGGTTACCTTTTGTGATTTTAACAAAAATTTATGTTTCCTAGATTTACAGATATTAGAAATTGAGAAAATATATTTTCAGCCTTGAGTTGATATTGATATGTATACACTTCAATCACAATCTGTTTTTCGTAAAAATTAGAGTCTTTTTGTCATTCAATTGACCAAAAAATATATTATATGAGACAAACTTTCACAAATTTAATATTTTATCATATTCACGAACAAATTTTCTCAATTCGTATATCTTTTTCAAACCTAAATAGTATCAGGTTAGAAAATTTAAATTGTAATTTTTAGAAATCGGAAGATCTTCCGAATTGAATAAGACATCGATGTCTTATTCAATTCTAAGGAGCTTATAATAAAAAATGCTTTCACCACTATAAATTCCATTAAAAATCGTAAAGCTTATTACCAGGTTTTTTGGCACCTTTTAAATGATTAAACTCGTATACTTTATAGTGTTGCTTTTTGATCATTTGTGAGTTATTGGATGAATTAATTCAAAATTTCCACCAGGAATCTAAAACAAAATTTGTATAGCTACCTCGGATATTTCCATTAAAATTTCGAATATGGATTTGAAACTAGTAGCGCATTTTTTTGTATTTTTACATGAACGATTTGTTAAACAATTACATTATTTTTTATATGTATGCAATTGTTATTTACAAACTAAGCGTCCGATCGAAAAACCAACAACAACATTGCATTCGCCTGGGAAATACCTCGATGCGCTTTATTTTGTTTTTTAACCATTGTTTAAACAATTAGAGCATTTGTTAATAAGCGTGCATTTGCAGTGTACCTGTTAGTATGGGCTTGAAACTTTTGTAATCAATTGAAAAAAAAACTAAGAGTCATATCGAAAAACTAATAACAATTTTAGATTAATTTCCCAAAGTTCTAGGTGCTTATTTTATTTTTTTTAACAATTTGTTGAACAATTACAACATTTTTTATATTTCTGCAACTGTTATAAACAAACTGAACGTCCGATCGAAAAACCAACAACGAAATTGCATATCTCGTAAATATTTTAGTTGAATCCTAGATTCGCGCAATCTGCAAATTCTGCAATAAAAAATATTAAAATGGGCAACGTAGGTTAATGGGTACAACGATTGGCCACTCAAGAAATTTTTCAAATCTGACAATTTTTGGAAACCTCGGTAGGCGTAAAAAATCTAAAATACACATATGGATAATTATATTATTGAAGATTTAAAATAGGAGATGCTATATATTTCCCTTGATAATAATAGTTATCACAACATTATCACAAATAAATAGTTATGGCAACGGCCATACTACGCTGGAAACACCAGTTCCCGTTAGATCACTGAAGTTAAGCAGTGTTGGGCGCGGTTAGTACTTGGATGGGTGACCGTCTGATACTACTCCGTTGCTGTTGGCGGTCGTGGGTGTGGTGAGCCCACACTTGTAGTTATTACTACAAGAAACTATCCACCTAGAAACACTACCCGAATCGGGTAGTGTCACGCTTACCCCTAGAGGCTCGCCGAAAGGGAAATGGTTTAATGGTATATACAAGATTCAAAATTTTTCATTTGCAGAATATGAAAAAAAATTTTAATGTAATTCTTGTCATGATCTGAATAATATTCCCAAATTCTATAGTTTTGTACATTTGTATGCATTTTTATTTCGTATCTAAGAGAAAATCATATTTTCAAAATAAATTTTAGAAACCATAAATTAATTGAAACGTTTTTTGGCGATTTGGAAACTTTTTCATGTTGAAAATCTAACCTTTTAAATGCTAAAGTTTTTCCAATTTCTTAGAAGTAAGTATTTTAAACGCATGGAAATTTCCAAAAGTTTAGACAAATTTGTACCTGTAATAATTGCCGAGACTTTCTAAATTCGTTTCAAATATATGAGCTCCGTAGGGATGAGTTATTTTCCTACATAAACTCAAATTAAAGAAACGCTAACATTTTCGAAACATCGGAAAATTATATAAATGATGAAACAAATAAAATGTATGTTTTTTCCAACTCTGCAATTAATGAAATTTTTTAA
Source organism: Andricus curvator (assembly GCA_932195095.1). NCBI lineage: Eukaryota > Metazoa > Arthropoda > Insecta > Hymenoptera > Cynipidae > Andricus > Andricus curvator. The sequence goes on along the minus strand of CAKNYM010061331.1, from coordinate 15,895 downwards.
CTTACTTCGACTTTACAAAATCCCAGGATACTAAATGATTGATTCGAAATTTTTTAACGGACCAAAAACTAAGCATTTTTCATCTACTTTTAAATTAAATAAAATGTTAGCCGCTTCCTATATAGATTTATGTTATACTTATTTTCAGTTTTAAAGGCCAATACATTCTTCTTTACTTAGCATTCATTTTGACCCATATAATGGATTGTATTTTGAAAATTAGATATCAAATTACATAATTTAATTGCTTATTTTAATTGAATGAGGAAAGCGCGATTAATAAAATTCAAATATTTAAACAATTTACATTATATTGAAAATATACATAATCTTATAATATTTACTGATATATGGAAAAATTTAGGCTGAAAGCGTTGAATATAAGTATCTGTTATAATTTTTAACATTAATATATATCAAATGTGGACCTCAATATAAAAAGAGCCCTTATGGTCGGCTTTCATAAAAAAGATTTTTTTTGTGTTTTCCCGTGTGGCAAACAATATCATGCCGGAAGGCAATATCGACCTTTATCATTTGTTTGAAGTATCTGTCAGTTAAAGAAATGCGAACATATTTAAAACTTCAATACTATAAAAAAAATAGTGAAAGAGTTTATTTTTTTGGAGAAGAGTGTCATATTTTCTAAATTTTCAAATTATTTGATATCCAATAATTGATAAGTAATTATGATGATTCATTCCAGAGCATTATTACAGTTTGCAACAAAACTTCTGACGAAGAATTGTCGTTTCTTGTTGAATTAAACTTTATAAATACATGATGAAATATTATTTCAAAATAAAAGTACAATTAGTATCAGTGATCCTATATGTTATTCTAAATGATATGATGCTTTTTCTAAAAACACCTTCATGGAGTTAAACTTATTAATATATTTCTTTCCACCAAAAATCAAATACACTGGAAAGAATTAAGCATTAAATAAATAAAATATTAGCCTGAGTAAGCTCGATACAATATTTTCTTGATCCAAGAAAATTTCTCTTGCCTCAAGAATATGTACTAAAGAAAATTAAGTTTCTTTATTCAAGTACATTGTCTTGAGATAAGAAAAATTCGCCTGGATCAATAAAATATTGTATCATCCGTATTCAGATCAATATTTTATTGATACAATGCTAATTTGCTTTCCGTATAATTACACAAACACACGGGCACATCAGATAGTAAGACCCCTCCTCCCATATGGAAAACAATCAGCAAAGACGAAGAAAAAATTATGACGTATAGTAAGTTTCTTTTTCAATTCTGATCTGCGTGGTTTTGCCTATGTTACATGCAGGGCCAGCGAGAAAAATGGACAATGTAGAGTAATCAGTTCAATGATTGGCCACTTAAGAAATTGTGCAAGTTTGTCCATTTTGGAAACTTCTATGAGCGTAAAAAAATTTAAATAATTTTGATTTACCAACAGGTCTTAAAACTTAAATTAATTTTTGTTTCAGTGAAATGGGAACGAGAAGAAATGCACAAAGAGGTTGAACTTCATTTTTTAGCATATGCCTACAATATTTATAGATGGCTGTAGTAGGTGTAATAGAAACATAAAACAAAAGATGCAAAAATTCTCCTCTTGAGCTTTGGAGGAGGTACATCTTGCTGTTTCCTTGTGTACTGCTTTCCCCATTAATTATTAATAACAATTTTCTCACATATCCTCATTTCCTAAATAATTGTTTTATCTAATCAAAAGTATGAAAAATTTACATTTCAAGATCACAGCAGTAGCTATCGTTAAAGAAATGTGGAAAGTGCCAGCCAATTACTTCGGAATAAGTTTTAAATGAAAACATAAAGGTGGACAAAGGAGATGGTATCCAATTTTTTTTTAGCATTGAATTTAGTGGCTGGTGCATAATTCTTTAATTTCTTTTGAAAAAGAGTTCTTGGTTGTAATAAATGTTCTACTATATCACTTGATGACATATATGTTACAATAAATTGAAATAATACGATACATAATTTATTAGTAATTTTTTCAATTAGGATTGTAATCTTTAAATTAATTTTTTCATTCTCGTCATTTATGATGGAAGGTATCAGACTTGTGTATGTGAATATGCACCTATCCACTTTTCGTCAATTCTTGACTTTTTGAGACCCCCTGAGTGAGAAAAAATTGCTTTTATTAATATTTCTGTCTGCAAGATGTCTGTCAGTGGCCAGACGACGCTATAACTATCGAAGAAATTTTTCAATTAAAATTTCCTTTGGTACACTCTTTCGGGATCCAAAAAGACATGTGAAGTTCGGTAGTAAAATAAAAAGTCTGACAGCAGAGTTTCTTACCTAAAAAGGATCTGCAAATTTGCTTTTTACTGTTTTTTAATAAGACTAATAGTTTTCGTTTTAACCGTCCAAAATGGCATACAAAAATGAATTGAATTTTCATGAAAATGTTTATGAAAATTTTAGTAAAAATGTTTATTATATAATGTTTAGTTCTTAACTTCTTTTAAAAGTAACTTTCATTTGAGATAATAATATGAAATTATGCACTAAATGATTATCTTCAATACCTTGTACACTTTTTCATATATGTATACAGTATATGTGTATTTGAAAAAACATATTTTAAAAATTTTTGCGAAGAAATTGTTGTAATTTCTTTATTTCCATACGAATAAAAAAAGTTTGGATTGAGACAAGTAAACGGTTGTACAAGAATAGGAATATAATTTTGGTCATCCAAGGAAGCAACTATTGACTGCAGAATGTTGTTTAAGTATCGTATCATTCCATCTGCTTTCATACTACCCAGTGATTTAAGGATGTTAAAATTTGATTAAAGAAAGCAACAAACACATTTGTCTTGCAGAAATATAAAGAAAGGTTTTATAAAAGAATCAAAAAGCATCAAGGATGAGCCTTCAGGCTTTATTGGAAGTGACACTGGTACACCCAATTTCAGATAAAATAATAAAAATATGAAAACTCTTCAATGAAAACATTTTTGAGTAAACTACTCGTATGTATCTGATCCTTTTATTATTTTTTTTTGAATGTGTAACAATCAAAACCTTATATTCTTCAAAATGCTGAATAAAGTCCTAAATATTTAATTTCTATTTTTTCTATTTCTATCTTTTATTTTATACTGCTGAATTGTTAAGTTGCAATAGTTGCATGTTTCCTTGAAGTACAGGTGTGTTTATCTACTTGCAAATTACCTAAAATTCTCGCCGATTCTTATCTGGATTTATGTACTTATAGTCAGTTCTAAAAGACCAATACACTCTGTTTTACTTAACATTCATTTTGTCCTATATAATGAGATATACTTTATAAATTAGATATCGACTACCATAACTTAAGTTCTTATCTACGTTGCTTTAGGTAAGCGGGCTTTATAAAATCCAAATAGGCAAATAAATCAAATAGACTGTATTTAAATTATATCGAAGATATACTTGTCTTATAACATTTATTGCTGTATGAAAAAATTTAGGCTAACTGTGTTGAATCTAAGTATCTGTTATAATTTTAAACATTAATAGGAACATCAAATGTGTTTCTCTACATGAAAAGGGCCCTAATGGTCCGTTTTCCAAAAACTGCTAAGTCTATTATAGGTTTGAATATTTTCAATCTAAGACCATTTTCCGTTACAAAATACCATTCCAATAATAAATTGTAATGATTTCTGTACAACAAATTCTTTGATACAAGAAAACTGATACACTGGAGTATTTTCTCAAATAACCTGTTTATGAGAATCAAATAAAATTTTGGACCCCAGAAAAGGTGTTATTTCAAACTTTCATGTCCTACACATTATTCCCGAATTAATAAAACGTTCTATCATAATTTGATACAGTCATACAATATTGTTAATTAACATTTTTTTAAACAATATTTTTCGCAGAAAATCTTCTGCATCTAGAAGATTGAAGAAAAAAGATGTTGTCATCATCCTTCATCAACGGTTATAACCTAAATTTTTTCAGATTTTTCCTACAACTCTAGGCTTGAAAAAAATGCTTCATAACAATGTGTTAATAAAGAGAAATTAAGTAGAATTCGTTTCAATTTTGAATTCCATAAAAATATGTTTCAATGCTGTCAACTTTTCACTGTAATAAACCAAGAAGAAAAATCAGATCAGAATATTTTTTATTACAATACAAATTCGTTAAAACTCTGGCTTCTTCGAAAACATGCTAACCTTAATTAACAAACTATTATTCTTGAAGCATTCGAATAGATTTTATTTAAAAAAAAATTTTATGCTGTTTTCAATATTTATTTTTAACTCGTTCTGCGTATTTCTATGTCTTATCTTCATAATGTAAATTGCGATAATTATGCACGTTTTTCCTTGAAGTGCACAAGTGGTTTACTGAATCAAGGCCAACTTTTAGATTTTTTTTTCTCACATTTAAAAAAAATGTTTTATTTGTTGTGCAATGACTTGAATAGAAACTTCAATCGCAACATCAGTCCTTCCTACCAACATGGTCAAACCCTATAACAATAATTAATGAAAAGACAATTAATCAATATGACGTTGATTCTAAGCGAACGTAACATTATTTTAAAATAACATTCATCTGAATAAGGTGTTTTTACAATGAAATAATTTAAAACTAATTGTTATATATATATATATATGTGTGTGTGTGTGTGTGTGTGTGTGTGTGTGTGTGTGTGTGTGCTTGTAATATGTAACGTGCAAATACAAAATTTTATTCTTACAAAAAAAATGAGTTTGTAGTCAAAGTATTTTTCCTCACCTTGTGCACCTCTATACTTTAATCACGATTTTGACTATTGTCAATGGCAAGAATGTTTGACTTGGATAAGAATTAAATAAATTTGTTGTCAACAACATTTTCTAAAATAAATTTTTATATATGTTGAATTTCCATAAACATTTTTGTCAAAATTGTAGTAAAAAATGTTTATTATATAATATGTTGTTCTTAACTTCCTAAAAAGTGACATTAATTTATGAAAATACACCAGACTCGATAGATGAACAATCTCGGGGGTTGCCTGAAAATGGCCTTGTTCATATAACGCGTACAGCGAAACGTAAACAGTCAGGGCCGCCTGAACCGTTTCCATAATATTGCGCAATCTACTTGACTGAGTAGTATAGTGCATGCGTCCCTTCAGAGTCGGAGTCGCAACCGTCTCTCGCCCTGCCCCCTGAGAAACTGTGGGGACCAGCAATTCTAGGAATTCATATAACGCGTCCGATCGCGCGTTCAAATAGCAAGTCTCTGGTGTAATGTGAAATTATTCAATGAATGATTATCTTCAATACCTTGTATTCCTTTTAATATTATCAAGTTCTTGAAAAGTCGCCTTCGATTATAATAGCTCCCGTGTGTTATATGTTATATGTTATATAGTTATATGAACGTAATTCTTCTAAGACTCATGACAAGAATTCAAAAGCATTTTTGAATATATCAGATATGTCGAAAAAGAATCTACACGGAAAAAATTTATCCGTGAAGAAGTCACGAACTTGTAGCTAGGTCTCGGATACGAGATAAAAAAATGAAACATTAAATCCTTATTTCTATGAGAAATATATGGATAAATTTCGAAGTTTCTTACGTACAGTTCGAATTTCCTACGAACAGTTCCTGAAAATTTCAGACTGAAATAAAAAGAGGAAAAATTTTATTTGTGCGATTTAATTTTATATTAATTTATAAATTCGCAACTCAGAAGATTCGAACCTCAAACACTGCTGACTCACCAGTTTCTAAACATAAACCAGGAGTGCGTAAACACGCGCAGCCATCGAGGCCAAACAAAATAGGTATTATAAAACTTCTAGCCACTCATCCGACGAGCTCGAGGCACACATACGAGCGCACACACGCACCGCGCGTGTGTGCGTGGGCCACGTACAGGGAGACTTAGGTCGAGTTCCCAGATTTGTCGGGCAAGCTCGTGAGTGCTCTGAGAATCTTTTCCCAATCACTCGTAATATTTTTGTAATTATTCACGTAAAAAAAAAGTGATGAACCGTTTTAGAATTTTCACATCGAGTTCGTCAATCTTTCTCAAAGTTCGCAGGTTATTTACGAAAATACATAAATATCCGACGAATTTTTCTCATATCCGAGACCTAGCTACTAGTTCGTGACTTTTTTACGGATAAATTTTTTCCGTGTAGAAAATTTTAAAGACGATTTTGTTATTTTACAGAATTTTATAAAATATTCGGAAGAGTTAGAGTCAGTGTGAAATATATTTAAGAGTTTTAGAAGTTAAGAAGAGACCCAAAAGCCTGTCGTTTTCGCAACTCATCATTGTCTATCTCAAAACTTGATGAAAATCTTGCTAGAAATAAATTCAGTACGATGTAAAGACATAGATATATATCTGCCTCTCTGGTCTTTTGTAGGTTAGGTGGCAATTTGACAAAAAATCAATTTACCTCATCTGATAACTGTATATTATATTGATCGACAATTACCAAAAAACAATGTGTATACAAACCTAGATACGTTGTCAATGACTTCAACAGAAAACGATCCTGCACACTTTACTTCGAAGTTTTCCCAATCATGTCCGTCTGCTGAGGATCACACTAGACCGTCACGGTAGCACTTAGATATTTCCAATCCAGACCGTCTGAGAGGGGCCAAGCCAGACCCTTTAAAGTAAAAAGGTTTTTAACTTATTTTAATGTTTTAGCGACTATTCAGGTTACTTGAGAAAATATTAAACATTTTCTATAAGGAATGATGAATTTAATATTTAAGCACCCAAAATATGTATTTTTATACACAAATAGGATTTTTTTTAATAAATGGAAACCTTAGCCTTCAATAAAGTACCTTAAAATCTATTTGTGATTTTAACAAAAAATTATGTTTCCTAAATTTACAGATATTAGGAATTGAGAAAAAATACTTTTAGCTTTGAGTTGATATTGATATGTATACACTTAAATTACAGTCTGCTTTTCGTAGAAATTAGAGTCTTTTGTCTTCCAATTCACCAAAAAATATAGTATATGAGACAAACTTTCAAAAATGTAATATTTTATCATATTCATGGTAATTATTAGAAATCGGAAGATATCTTATTTAATTTTAAGGAGCTTATAAGAAAAAAATGTTTCCTCTATAAATTCCATTGAAAATCTTGAAGTAATATACCAGGTTTTTTGGCAACTTTTAAATTATTAAACTCTTATCCCTTATAGTTTTGCTCTTTGAACATTTGTAAGTTATTGGATGAATTATTTCAAAATTTTCACCAGGAATCCAAAATAAAAAATTTATATCTACCTCGGATATTTCCATTGCAATTTCGAATGCATAATGTTCGTTTATTATAATTTTGAATACCTCGTCGGCAATATTTAATTTTCAGGATGTATTCCCTTTGTGCATGCAAATTGGTTTTTAATGTACTTTATGAATTTAAAAATATTCAAGACCTTGAAGTTTAACACAGATATGGATTTAAAACTTTTTTAATTAATTAAAAAAACAACTAAGAGTCATATCGAAAAACTAAAAACACCTTTAGATTTGTCTCCAAAAGATCTAGGTCCACATTCTTTGTCTTCGTGCTTAAGAAATTTGTTAAACAATTACACTACTTTTATATATTTCTTCATTTGTTATAACCAAACTAAGCGCCCGATCGAAAAACAAAAAACACCATTGCATTCGTCTTGGTAATATCTAGACGGACTTTTTTTGTTTTCTTTAACCATTTTCCAAACAATTGAAGTTTTTGTTAATAAGCGTACATTTGCAGTGTGTACCTGTAGATGTGGATTTGAAACTCTTGTAATTATTATTATTATACCATTAAGCCATTTCCCTTTTGGGGTAGGCGTGACTCTATCTCTTCGGTAATATTTAATTTTCAGCATCTTCAAATTCAATGAACTTATGTCATCCCTTTATTCATACAAATTTATTTTTTCTATAATTCGCGAAAAAGTGCCAGTTTTTCCACCTGTTTTTGGTGTAAAAAGTGATCGATTTTTGGTCGATGACGTGGCGCATGCGCAGTGCCGACATTTCCGGGCAACAGTGACAAAAGTAGACAGATGCAGTGGAAAAAGTAAATGGACAGTGATAAAAGTGAGGCACAGTGACAAAAGTAAATGTTATTTCGGGTGGGTTCGTGCTGCCTCGGGTGTACTCGTTCATCGTGCGCAGCCAACTTCATTCTATTTTCCGACTGTCGTCCCTAACCTAAAATCAATTTCCTGAAAAGTCTCGAGTTGTGTATTTTGTATGTACTTTTGTCACTTGGCAAAAGCAAAAAAACACCGTCAGTTTCTCCGAAAATACTGTGCTTGGTTTTTTTCACGAAAAATCGGAAATTTTGAAGCCCTCAACTTTATGGACCAAATATTCAATAGTGAGAAACAGCTTATTATTACTGCCATATTATTGCCATGGTTTTGATAATTGACATTGTCATTGTTGCGTCAATCGACATAAAAATCGCCTTCTTTTTACACAAAAAACAGGTAAACAAAAACTAGCACTTTTGCACAAATTATACACTGAGCGAAGAATTCCCGTGTAGTTCGGGTTTACACCCCAATA
>CAKNYM010061330.1:7342-24328 GCA_932195095.1 Andricus curvator | reverse complement strand
ATGGGGGAGGCGTGGATGAGATGTTGTGTAAGATGAGGGGAAGGGTAAAGAAGATAGTAGATTCGTAGATTTCAAGGCAGCTTTCGACTCGGTGAATAGGAAAATTTTGTGGAAGGCAATGAAAGAAAGGGAGGTGGATGAAGAGCTGATTGAGAGGATAAAAGAGGTCTTTACGGAGACGAAGACAAGGGTGAGGATCGGGGAACAGAAAGGAGAGGAGTTCTGGACAGGAAGGGGTCTCAGGCAAGGGTGCCCGCTAAGTTCGTTATTGTTTAGCATATTCTTAGCAGACCTAGAAGAGAAAATGGAAAATAACGGTAAAGGGCGTACAATTCTAGTAAATAAAAGAATACACTCGTTAGCGTACCCGGACGATGTGGTGCTTCTGGCAGAGAATGAAAGTGGAATGAGCTTGCTAATGAAAGGATTCGAAGAGGATGTGAGAGAGAAAGACCTGACAATGAATGTGTCGAAGACAAAGATATTATGTTTCAGGAAGAGAAAGAATGAAGTAAAGTATGGATGGAAGATAAATGGGGAAATGGGGGAAATGGTAGGGGAATTTTATTATTTAGGATTCTGGTTCGAAGCGGGAGGTGGAAATGATCTGCAAGTGAAAAAAAGAATGGCAAATGCGAGTAAGATGATGGGTCAAGTGTGGGGGATTGCAAAAAGAAGATCCAAAGAGGACTGGAAGATGAGAGTATGGCTGTTTGATTCAATGGTATGGTCTGTGATGTGTTATGGAGTGGAAGTTTGGGGGTGGAAAGAGTACAAAAAGGTAGAAAACATGCAAGAGAGATTTCTGAGATGGGTTATGGGAGTGAGCTGGAACTGTCCAGGTTATACATATGTTCAGAGAAGAAACAGGGAGAGAGAAATTGGTGATAAGGCAGAGGAAAAGGGTATGGAATTTTGAAGCGAAACTTAAGAGTGGTAAGTGTAACAAAGTTGCACAAGCATGCCTGCAGGAAATATTAGATAGAGAGAGGAGAGAAAACTTGGGACATTCAAGATGGGAGGAGGAGAGATGGCAAGTTAGAAGAGAATGGGGAATGTGTGACGAGGGGAGGGAGTGGCAGGTAGTAGAGGAGGAAATGAATAAGAAGCAGGAAGAGAAGAGGTGGGAAAAGATTATGGAGTCAAAATATAATAAATGGAATAGATTCATCATGATGGAAGGTGTCCCAGAATATCTAGGGAAATTGAAAAAGGAGTGCAGGTGGTCCAGAATGATACGTTTCAGAAGCGGAGAAGGCATGAATGAGTGCAAATATTGGATGAGTGAAGAAATGAAAATGTGTAGGGTATGTGGATATGAAAGAGAATCTTGGGAGCACGTGTTGGAGAAATGTACAGAGGAAGAGGGAAGGGAAAAGAGCGTGGTAGATAAAGTTAGGTGGATACTGAGCGGTTGTTGACAAGGGGAAAAGTGGGTGAAGAGCTTAGAAAAGAAAAGGGAAGAGCGAATGCATGGGGGAGGAGAAAACCAAAATTAAAATATGGTTAAGGAAAATTAGTGTTGCGTGTCTTTGAAAAGCTTGAAGAGTAATGGTAAGAGGAAACGGAAGCCCTGGAAGGTCTCGCGCACGTGCTAGATAATAGATAGTAAGATAATAGTTAAGAACTTGTAAATAATAAGAAGGCGAAGCGATTATAGGTTAAGGTAAGCATAAGGCATAGTGGTTAAGTGAAATTGTAAAAGATGTAAATGGATTGGAGCCCTCAAATCCGCAAAAGGAGGAGTAATAAAATATATCTTTTTTTAATCTCTGTGTTTCAGAGAAGAAAAACCAAATGGTCCTTACTCAGTTGCTTCATCTTCATAAGACGAATGTTTGGCAGCTTTTTAAACATGATAGCTGGATTTCCAGTGTAACCTCCGTTAGCTATTACGTCTGATGACCTGTTCTTGTGATCCTTTCAAATGATTAATGTAAAAGCAAAAAATATATATAAACTTGAATAATATTTTACTACATTTATTGAATATAATTGGTAAATATATTATAAGAAATAATAATACTAAAAGGCATTAGATAACAAATTAGAAAAAGTATTTTTAACAAGAATTACTTTCTGGATAATTTTTTTTACAGTCATTGGTAATTAAATTTATACTATTCATTTTCTTCTTTCCTAGAGCATTTCGTATCAGAAATGGAGGCATTTCAAAAATATTTTTTGCAACCTGGCTGGGAAATGTTTTTAGGGGGAGATGCAATCGAGATAATTGATTTTTCGTACCTAGGCACTGTTAAAAAAACTTATTTGAACTTATGTTGCACTTGCTAAATGAAAGTGATAAATATGAAGCCCTATTCAATTAAAGTGTATATTGATCTAGAAGCCCTGTGGACTTTCCGTTAATCACAAAATTAGTGTCGGGCTGTGAGTAAGCGCCAAGTACCCATTCTGCAGAAGCCACAATCTGCAGTAGCGAGCCGAGCGCTCGAGCGCAAATACTCAAACCTCGATATCTCGGAAACTAAGGCCCATTAGATCGAGAGAAAAAATACGCACCTAATGGATTTTGGTGTACTTTCATCCTGTACAGCCCCAGTCGAATCGGCGATGTCCATCTCGCGTCCTCTCCTTGTTAGATTCAACGAATTTAGTCTACGTTTTTTCATTCGACAATAAATATTATAAAACAGGTATATCTTCGATATAATATAAATTCAAAGTATTTGACTTACTTGCTTATTTGATTTTTATAAAGCCCGCTTACCTGAAGCAATTTAAATATGAAAACTTAAATTATGTGCGAATAAGTCGATTTAATGCATATTTGTCCGCTGAATACATGAATCTGAGATCAAAAGTTATCCATTGAATCAAGCTTTTGAAAAATTGTACATCCCCAAAAGTCGCGCTTTCATTGTCTGTGCTATATTAATTCATTATTGCACTTTTCGAATAAATTTACAAGTTTTCCTAGTAATTTTTCATGAGTTGTTTTCATACAAGTTGAGTGCTGTGTTTACACCAGAGGCCAAAAAGACTATGGCAGAACATTTTTAGGAGGGTTGCTCAGGATTTTTTGATCGCGTGAAAGCCTTTTCTCTTCTTTATTATCTGTAGTTTTTATTTTGTTTCTTAAATTTCAAAACGAAGAAATCTACTAATGCACATATAAGAATACATTTTTCAATTTTATTAATTTTTTTCATTAGGACGTAAATTACTGCTTGTACCAATAAAGATTCTTGTTTTTTTTTTGTTTTTTTGTTTTTTGAAGGAAATTTCTTACAATTGGGAAAGAAGTGTGAAAAATTAAAATAAATTAAAACATTAATTTGCCCATCAGACATTCTGACTTGCTCGTTTCGAAATTTCCATTATAATTATCCCTTCCCTATTCTTTAAATTGCGCATTTAACTTTAAAAAACACCAACACAACAACGCAACACAATTAATCAATATGACTTTCATTCTAGCCGAACGTAACATTTTTTAAAATAACATTTATCTGAATAAAGTGTTTTTACAATAAAATAATTGAAAACTAATTGTAAAAAGATATATATATATATATATATATATATATATATATATGTAATAAGTAACGTGCAGATACAAAATGTTATTCTCACAAAAAAATGAGTTTGTAGTCGAAGTGTTTTTCCTGACCCTGTGCACTTCTATACATTCATCAGAATTTTGACTACTGTCAATGGCAAGAATGTTTGTCTTGGATACGAATTAAATAAATTTGTTGTCAAAAACATTTTCTAATATAATTTTTTATATATGCTGAATTTCCATAAACATTTTCATCAAAATTGTAGTAAAAAATGTTTATTATATAATATGTTGTTCTTAACTTCCTCAAAAGTGACATTAATTCATGAAAATAATGTTAAATTATTCAATGAATGATTATCTTCAATACGCTTGTGTTCTTCTTAATTTTATCAAATTCTTAAAAATCCGGGTTCGATTAATATCTCGAAAAAGTTGTTCTCGGGCAACCTGCTTTCATGATTCATAAAATAATAATTAACCGAACAAATCTCTTCTGCCCTTTTGAATAGAAAATTAAAGATTCATGAAATCCAAGTAGTGAAAGTTAGATAAAATACTGTTTTTCTAATACAATCTTGAAAAACAAATAATTGCATTTGTATTTTTCATAAACACGATTGAAATTCAAAACTGCACATGCAATATTTAAATTAACCTATAAAGTATATACTCTATACAAATATGACACTGACGTGAATAGTTTAAATGGAAAATGTGGAAATAATGTCATGAGTTTCTTTGAGAGCCTTTATAGTAAAAAGGTTTTTAACTTATTTTAATGTTTTAGCAAAAATTCAGGTTACCTTTTGTGATTTTAACAAAAATTTATGTTTCCTAGATTTACAGATATTAGAAATTGAGAAAATATATTTTCAGCCTTGAGTTGATATTGATATGTATACACTTCAATCACAATCTGTTTTTCGTAAAAATTAGAGTCTTTTTGTCATTCAATTGACCAAAAAATATATTATATGAGACAAACTTTCACAAATTTAATATTTTATCATATTCACGAACAAATTTTCTCAATTCGTATATCTTTTTCAAACCTAAATAGTATCAGGTTAGAAAATTTAAATTGTAATTTTTAGAAATCGGAAGATCTTCCGAATTGAATAAGACATCGATGTCTTATTCAATTCTAAGGAGCTTATAATAAAAAATGCTTTCACCACTATAAATTCCATTAAAAATCGTAAAGCTTATTACCAGGTTTTTTGGCACCTTTTAAATGATTAAACTCGTATACTTTATAGTGTTGCTTTTTGATCATTTGTGAGTTATTGGATGAATTAATTCAAAATTTCCACCAGGAATCTAAAACAAAATTTGTATAGCTACCTCGGATATTTCCATTAAAATTTCGAATATGGATTTGAAACTAGTAGCGCATTTTTTTGTATTTTTACATGAACGATTTGTTAAACAATTACATTATTTTTTATATGTATGCAATTGTTATTTACAAACTAAGCGTCCGATCGAAAAACCAACAACAACATTGCATTCGCCTGGGAAATACCTCGATGCGCTTTATTTTGTTTTTTAACCATTGTTTAAACAATTAGAGCATTTGTTAATAAGCGTGCATTTGCAGTGTACCTGTTAGTATGGGCTTGAAACTTTTGTAATCAATTGAAAAAAAAACTAAGAGTCATATCGAAAAACTAATAACAATTTTAGATTAATTTCCCAAAGTTCTAGGTGCTTATTTTTTTTTTTTTAACAATTTGTTGAACAATTACATCATTTTTTATATTTCTGCAACTGTTATAAACAAACTGAACGTCCGATCGAAAAACCAACAACGAAATTGCATATCTCGTAAATATTTTAGTTGAATCCTAGATTCGCGCAATCTGCAAATTCTGCAATAAAAAATATTAAAATGGGCAACGTAGGTTAATGGGTACAACGATTGGCCACTCAAGAAATTTTTCAAATCTGATAATTTTTGGAAACCTCGGTAGGCGTAAAAAATCTAAAATACACATATGGATAATTATATTATTGAAGATTTAAAATAGGAGATGCTATATATTTCCCTTGATAATAATAGTTATCACAACATTATCACAAATAAATAGTTATGGCAACGGCCATACTACGCTGGAAACACCAGTTCCCGTTAGATCACTGAAGTTAAGCAGTGTTGGGCGCGGTTAGTACTTGGATGGGTGACCGTCTGATACTACTCCGTTGCTGTTGGCGGTCGTGGGTGTGGTGAGCCCACACTTGTAGTTATTACTACAAGAAACTATCCACCTAGAAACACTACCCGAATCGGGTAGTGTCACGCTTACCCCTAGAGGCTCGCCGAAAGGGAAATGGTTTAATGGTATATACAAGATTCAAAATTTTTCATTTGCAGAATATGAAAAAAAATTTTAATGTAATTCTTGTCATGATCTGAATAATATTCCCAAATTCTATAGTTTTGTACATTTGTATGCATTTTTATTTCGTATCTAAGAGAAAATCATATTTTCAAAATAAATTTTAGAAACCATAAATTAATTGAAACGTTTTTTGGCGATTTGGAAACTTTTTCATGTTGAAAATCTAACCTTTTAAATGCTAAAGTTTTTCCAATTTCTTAGAAGTAAGTATTTTAAACGCATGGAAATTTCCAAAAGTTTAGACAAATTTGTACCTGTAATAATTGCCGAGACTTTCTAAATTCGTTTCAAATATATGAGCTCCGTAGGGATGAGTTATTTTCCTACATAAACTCAAATTAAAGAAACGCTAACATTTTCGAAACATCGGAAAATTATATAAATGATGAAACAAATAAAATGTATGTTTTTTCCAACTCTGCAATTAATGAAATTTTTTAACTTACTTCGACTTTACAAAATCCCAGGATACTAAATGATTGATTCGAAATTTTTTAACGGACCAAAAACTAAGCATTTTTCATCTACTTTTAAATTAAATAAAATGTTAGCCGCTTCCTATATAGATTTATGTTATACTTATTTTCAGTTTTAAAGGCCAATACATTCTTCTTTACTTAGCATTCATTTTGACCCATATAATGGATTGTATTTTGAAAATTAGATATCAAATTACATAATTTAATTGCTTATTTTAATTGAATGAGGAAAGCGCGATTAATAAAATTCAAATATTTAAACAATTTACATTATATTGAAAATATACATAATCTTATAATATTTACTGATATATGGAAAAATTTAGGCTGAAAGCGTTGAATATAAGTATCTGTTATAATTTTTAACATTAATATATATCAAATGTGGACCTCAATATAAAAAGAGCCCTTATGGTCGGCTTTCATAAAAAAGATTTTTTTTGTGTTTTCCCGTGTGGCAAACAATATCATGCCGGAAGGCAATATCGACCTTTATCATTTGTTTGAAGTATCTGTCAGTTAAAGAAATGCGAACATATTTAAAACTTCAATACTATAAAAAAAATAGTGAAAGAGTTTATTTTTTTGGAGAAGAGTGTCATATTTTCTAAATTTTCAAATTATTTGATATCCAATAATTGATAAGTAATTATGATGATTCATTCCAGAGCATTATTACAGTTTGCAACAAAACTTCTGACGAAGAATTGTCGTTTCTTGTTGAATTAAACTTTATAAATACATGATGAAATATTATTTCAAAATAAAAGTACAATTAGTATCAGTGATCCTATATGTTATTCTAAATGATATGATGCTTTTTCTAAAAACACCTTCATGGAGTTAAACTTATTAATATATTTCTTTCCACCAAAAATCAAATACACTGGAAAGAATTAAGCATTATATAAATAAAATATTAGCCTGAGTAAGCTCGATACAATATTTTCTTGATCCAAGAAAATTTCTCTTGCCTCAAGAATATGTACTAAAGAAAATTAAGTTTCTTTATTCAAGTACATTGTCTTGAGATAAGAAAAATTCGCCTGGATCAATAAAATATTGTATCATCCGTATTCAGATCAATATTTTATTGATACAATGCTAATTTGCTTTCCGTATAATTACACAAACACACGGGCACATCAGATAGTAAGACCCCTCCTCCCATATGGAAAACAATCAGCAAAGACGAAGAAAAAATTATGACGTATAGTAAGTTTCTTTTTCAATTCTGATCTGCGTGGTTTTGCCTATGTTACATGCAGGGCCAGCGAGAAAAATGGACAATGTAGAGTAATCAGTTCAATGATTGGCCACTTAAGAAATTGTGCAAGTTTGTCCATTTTGGAAACTTCTATGAGCGTAAAAAAATTTAAATAATTTTGATTTACCAACAGGTCTTAAAACTTAAATTAATTTTTGTTTCAGTGAAATGGGAACGAGAAGAAATGCACAAAGAGGTTGAACTTCATTTTTTAGCATATGCCTACAATATTTATAGATGGCTGTAGTAGGTGTAATAGAAACATAAAACAAAAGATGCAAAAATTCTCCTCTTGAGCTTTGGAGGAGGTACATCTTGCTGTTTCCTTGTGTACTGCTTTCCCCATTAATTATTAATAACAATTTTCTCACATATCCTCATTTCCTAAATAATTGTTTTATCTAATCAAAAGTATGAAAAATTTACATTTCAAGATCACAGCAGTAGCTATCGTTAAAGAAATGTGGAAAGTGCCAGCCAATTACTTCGGAATAAGTTTTAAATGAAAACATAAAGGTGGACAAAGGAGATGGTATCCAATTTTTTTTTAGCATTGAATTTAGTGGCTGGTGCATAATTCTTTAATTTCTTTTGAAAAAGAGTTCTTGGTTGTAATAAATGTTCTACTATATCACTTGATGACATATATGTTACAATAAATTGAAATAATACGATACATAATTTATTAGTAATTTTTTCAATTAGGATTGTAATCTTTAAATTAATTTTTTCATTCTCGTCATTTATGATGGAAGGTATCAGACTTGTGTATGTGAATATGCACCTATCCACTTTTCGTCAATTCTTGACTTTTTGAGACCCCCTGAGTGAGAAAAAATTGCTTTTATTAATATTTCTGTCTGTAAGATGTCTGTCAGTGGCCAGACGACGCTATAACTATCGAAGAAATTTTTCAATTAAAATTTCCTTTGGTACACTCTTTCGGGATCCAAAAAGACATGTGAAGTTCGGTAGTAAAATAAAAAGTCTGACAGCAGAGTTTCTTACCTAAAAAGGATCTGCAAATTTGCTTTTTACTGTTTTTTAATAAGACTAATAGTTTTCGTTTTAACCGTCCAAAATGGCATACAAAAATGAACAATTCAAATTTATTGTTAAACAACGTGAAGTACGAAGAAAGGTCCAAAAAAGACCTAGAAAATTGCTGTTAACCATTATTTGATAAAACTAATCGTTCTTCTTTAGATCGTCAAAATTTTATTTAATTGTTTATTTTTTATTTTTGAAATAAAAGTTTTAACAATTTTTTATATAACCATTAAATTTACATATTATATAGATAACACGTATTAACGCCCAGTGAATTAAGAAGAAATATTCGTGTTCCTTCATAATTCAAGTCGTACTGTAAAAACTAGAGATCTCTTTTTTTACGGTATCATTTTTTGCGTGTCCTGTTTTTGAATAAGATAACTTCATGCTGTTATTTTCAATGTAAAACGTATGAATCTAGGTTCCCACCAGTGTTCTCATTTTAGTACGACTTGAGACTGTGTTTTTTTAGTCTTATTTCAATACCTGAAATCAGCCTTGAAATAACACTTTCTATTCACAGCGCAGGTAAAAATATTTCGTCTTGATTTTGTCTTGAATGTTTTTAATATGTCTTCAAGACTAGGATGCCTGGTTCCGTCTGATCTGCTAGAGATTGGATATATACAGACTTTTGTGACAGGACAGGCACAGGTAGACTTCTCTTGTGACTGATTTTTAAATTTAAAATTCGGAACCTTTTGGCCTCAAAAACAACAGACCTATAAAGTTTTCTATAAAAAGATTAAAACTGTCATTTTCTACAAGTATCTAGTGAACTTTTGTATATAGGAAGAAATGTACAAACAAACAAACTTATTAATACATACAAAATGAATACCATAAAGATAAATAATATAAACAGTCTGTCAAATTTAAAGCGGATTAGTGATGACCCTCGAAAGTCGAAGTCGAACTTGACATTGTCTTGGATTAGTCTTTACCCAACAACTTTTTGTCAGCAGCCATACCACGCTGAAAAAACCAGTTCTCGTCAGATCACTGAAGTTAAGCAGCGTTGGGCGCGCTTAGTACTTGGATGGGTGACCATTCGAGAAAACTGAGTGCTGTTGGCACATCGGGGGTGTGGTGAGCCCACACTTGTAGTTATTTACTACAAGAAACTATCCACCTAGAAACACTACCCGAATCGGGTAGTGTCACGCCTACCCTGAAAAGGAAATGGCTTAATGGTATACAGCCTTTACCCAAGACAAAATGAAGACCAAATATTTTTACCCGGAGGTGCGGGTTTGTGATAGTTCTAAAAGCACTTGAAATTTTTTAAGTATTTTCGAATTCCGAGTAAACTTCATCTGGAACTCGACTGTAAACAATCAATATATATAAAAAACTTGATTTGACTCGATGGAACCGAGAATTTCTATCCTTCAGCACACTATTAGGTATAATGGTTTAAGAACCATTTCTTTCAATCAAAATGGTTACAAAAAAATTTAGTTAGTGTACAGGATATGCTTGGGTAAAGTATGTGACAAGAAAATTCAGGCCAATCTGTATATTTTTTTTTACATTTTCAAATATTATATTATTTTATTACGGAGCGATGCATTGGACATATTGCTCGTCTTATGCAGAATTGGATTAAATTCCACATTTTTCGAAGCTATAGTGATTCATATCAGAGGATCTTAACGCCAATTTATCTGACTTTTTCGATTGGGTAGAGTCAAAGTGTCCAGTGATTTTAATAGTAACATCATCATCCCGAAATTCTGGCGCGGTCATAACCTGCAACAATAAGAAATGAACATAAAATTAATCAACATGGCTTTCATTCTAAACGAACGTAATATTATTTTTAAATCAAATTTATCTGAATGAAGTGTTTCTTACATTGAAATAATTTTAAACTTTTTGTAAAAAAGCATAAAAATTCATAATACGGACCATGCAAATATAGAATTTTATTCTTAATATAAGAAATAAATAAATTTATAATCGCTGTGTTCACCCTGATATCGCCCAGCTCTATATTTTCAGCACGGTTTTGGCTACTGTTAATTGCAAGAATGTTTTACTTGGATATGAACTAAAGACATTTTTTCTCAAGAAAATTTGATCAGAGGATTGTGTTGAATTTTCATGAAAATGTTTATGAAAATTTTAGTAAAAATGTTTATTATATAATGTTTAGTTCTTAACTTCTTTTAAAAGTAACTTTCATTTGAGATAATAATATGAAATTATGCACTAAATGATTATCTTCAATACCTTGTACACTTTTTCATATATGTATACAGTATATGTGTATTTGAAAAAACATATTTTAAAAATTTTTGCGAAGAAATTGTTGTAATTTCTTTATTTCCATACGAATAAAAAAAGTTTGGATTGAGACAAGTAAACGGTTGTACAAGAATAGGAATATAATTTTGGTAATCCAAGGAAGCAACTATTGACTGCAGAATGTTGTTTAAGTATCGTATCATTGCATCTGCTTTCATACTACCCAGTGATTTAAGGATGTTAAAATTTGATTAAAGAAAGCAACAAACACATTTGTCTTGCAGAAATATAAAGAAAGGTTTTATAAAAGAATCAAAAAGCATCAAGGATGAGCCTTCAGGCTTTATTGGAAGTGACACTGGTACACCCAATTTCAGATAAAATAATAAAAATATGAAAACTCTTCAATGAAAACATTTTTGAGTAAACTACTCGTATGTATCTGATCCTTTTATTATTTTTTTTGAATGTGTAACAATCAAAACCTTATATTCTTCAAAATGCTGAATAAAGTCCTAAATATTTAATTTCTATTTTTTCTATTTCTATCTTTTATTTTATACTGCTGAATTGTTAAGTTGCAATAGTTGCATGTTTCCTTGAAGTACAGGTGTGTTTATCTACTTGCAAATTACCTAAAATTCTCGCCGATTCTTATCTGGATTTATGTACTTATAGTCAGTTCTAAAAGACCAATACACTCTGTTTTACTTAACATTCATTTTGTCCTATATAATGAGATATACTTTATAAATTAGATATCGACTACCATAACTTAAGTTCTTATCTACGTTGCTTTAGGTAAGCGGGCTTTATAAAATCCAAATAGGCAAATAAATCAAATAGACTGTATTTAAATTATATCGAAGATATACTTGTCTTATAACATTTATTGCTGTATGAAAAAATTTAGGCTAACTGTGTTGAATCTAAGTATCTGTTATAATTTTAAACATTAATAGGAACATCAAATGTGTTTCTCTACATGAAAAGGGCCCTAATGGTCCGTTTTCCAAAAACTGCTAAGTCTATTATAGGTTTGAATATTTTCAATCTAAGACCATTTTCCGTTACAAAATACCATTCCAATAATAAATTGTAATGATTTCTGTACAACAAATTCTTTGATACAAGAAAACTGATACACTGGAGTATTTTCTCAAATAACCTGTTTATGAGAATCAAATAAAATTTTGGACCCCAGAAAAGGTGTTATTTCAAACTTTCATGTCCTACACATTATTCCCGAATTAATAAAACGTTCTATCATAATTTGATACAGTCATACAATATTGTTAATTAACATTTTTTTAAACAATATTTTTCGCAGAAAATCTTCTGCATCTAGAAGATTGAAGAAAAAAGATGTTGTCATCATCCTTCATCAACGGTTATAACCTAAATTTTTTCAGATTTTTCCTACAACTCTAGGCTTGAAAAAAATGCTTCATAACAATGTGTTAATAAAGAGAAATTAAGTAGAATTCGTTTCAATTTTGAATTCCATAAAAATATGTTTCAATGCTGTCAACTTTTCACTGTAATAAACCAAGAAGAAAAATCAGATCAGAATATTTTTTATTACAATACAAATTCGTTAAAACTCTGGCTTCTTCGAAAACATGCTAACCTTAATTAACAAACTATTATTCTTGAAGCATTCGAATAGATTTTATTTAAAAAAAAATTTTATGCTGTTTTCAATATTTATTTTTAACTCGTTCTGCGTATTTCTATGTCTTATCTTCATAATGTAAATTGCGATAATTATGCACGTTTTTCCTTGAAGTGCACAAGTGGTTTACTGAATCAAGGCCAACTTTTAGATTTTTTTTTCTCACATTTAAAAAAAATGTTTTATTTGTTGTGCAATGACTTGAATAGAAACTTCAATCGCAACATCAGTCCTTCCTACCAACATGGTCAAACCCTATAACAATAATTAATGAAAAGACAATTAATCAATATGACGTTGATTCTAAGCGAACGTAACATTATTTTAAAATAACATTCATCTGAATAAGGTGTTTTTACAATGAAATAATTTAAAACTAATTGTTATATATATATATGTGTGTGTGTGTGTGTGTGTGTGTGTGTGTGTGTGTGTGTGTGTGCTTGTAATATGTAACGTGCAAATACAAAATTTTATTCTTAAAAAAAAAATGAGTTTGTAGGCAAAGTATTTTTCCTCACCTTGTGCACCTCTATACTTTAATCACGATTTTGACTATTGTCAATGGCAAGAATGTTTGACTTGGATAAGAATTAAATAAATTTGTTGTCAACAACATTTTCTAAAATAAATTTTTATATATGTTGAATTTCCATAAACATTTTTGTCAAAATTGTAGTAAAAAATGTTTATTATATAATATGTTGTTCTTAACTTCCTAAAAAGTGACATTAATTTATGAAAATACACCAGACTCGATAGATGAACAATCTCGGGGGTTGCCTGAAAATGGCCTTGTTCATATAACGCGTACAGCGAAACGTAAACAGTCAGGGCCGCCTGAACCGTTTCCATAATATTGCGCAATCTACTTGACTGAGTAGTATAGTGCATGCGTCCCTTCAGAGTCGGAGTCGCAACCGTCTCTCGCCCTGCCCCCTGAGAAACTGTGGGGACCAGCAATTCTAGGAATTCATATAACGCGTCCGATCGCGCGTTCAAATAGCAAGTCTCTGGTGTAATGTGAAATTATTCAATGAATGATTATCTTCAATACCTTGTATTCCTTTTAATATTATCAAGTTCTTGAAAAGTCGCCTTCGATTATAATAGCTCCCGTGTGTTATATGTTATATGTTATATAGTTATATGAACGTAATTCTTCTAAGACTCATGACAAGAATTCAAAAACATTTTTGAATATATCAGATATGTCGAAAAAGAATCTACACGGAAAAAATTTATCCGTGAAGAAGTCACGAACTTGTAGCTAGGTCTCGGATACGAGATAAAAAAATGAAACATTAAATCCTTATTTCTATGAGAAATATATGGATAAATTTCGAAGTTTCTTACGTACAGTTCGAATTTCCTACGAACAGTTCCTGAAAATTTCAGACTGAAATAAAAAGAGGAAAAATTTTATTTGTGCGATTTAATTTTATATTAATTTATAAATTCGCAACTCAGAAGATTCGAACCTCAAACACTGCTGACTCACCAGTTTCTAAACATAAACCAGGAGTGCGTAAACACGCGCAGCCATCGAGGCCAAACGAAATAGGTATTATAAAACTTCTAGCCACTCATCCGACGAGCTCGAGGCACACATACGAGCGCACACACGCACCGCGCGTGTGTGCGTGGGCCACGTACAGGGAGACTTAGGTCGAGTTCCCAGATTTGTCGGGCAAGCTCGTGAGTGCTCTGAGAATCTTTTCCCAATCACTCGTAATATTTTTGTAATTATTCACGTAAAAAAAAAGTGATGAACCGTTTTAGAATTTTCACATCGAGTTCGTCAATCTTTCTCAAAGTTCGCAGGTTATTTACGAAAATACATAAATATCCGACGAATTTTTCTCATATCCGAGACCTAGCTACTAGTTCGTGACTTTTTTACGGATAAATTTTTTCCGTGTAGAAAATTTTAAAGACGATTTTGTTATTTTACAGAATTTTATAAAATATTCGGAAGAGTTAGAGTCAGTGTGAAATATATTTAAGAGTTTTAGAAGTTAAGAAGAGACCCAAAAGCCTGTCGTTTTCGCAACTCATCATTGTCTATCTCAAAACTTGATGAAAATCTTGCTAGAAATAAATTCAGTACGATGTAAAGACATAGATATATATCTGCCTCTCTGGTCTTTTGTAGGTTAGGTGGCAATTTGACAAAAAATCAATTTACCTCATCTGATAACTGTATATTATATTGATCGACAATTACCAAAAAACAATGTGTATACAAACCTAGATACGTTGTCAATGACTTCAACAGAAAACGATCCTGCACACTTTACTTCGAAGTTTTCCCAATCATGTCCGTCTGCTGAGGATCACACTAGACCGTCACGGTAGCACTTAGATATTTCCAATCCAGACCGTCTGAGAGGGGCCAAGCCAGACACTTTAAAGTAAAAAGGTTTTTAACTTATTTTAATGTTTTAGCGACTATTCAGGTTACTTGAGAAAATATTAAACATTTTCTATAAGGAATGATGAATTTAATATTTAAGCACCCAAAATATGTATTTTTATACACAAATAGGATTTTTTTTAATAAATGGAAACCTTAGCCTTCAATAAAGTACCTTAAAATCTATTTGTGATTTTAACAAAAAATTATGTTTCCTAAATTTACAGATATTAGGAATTGAGAAAAAATACTTTTAGCTTTGAGTTGATATTGATATGTATACACTTAAATTACAGTCTGCTTTTCGTAGAAATTAGAGTCTTTTGTCTTCCAATTCACCAAAAAATATAGTATATGAGACAAACTTTCAAAAATGTAATATTTTATCATATTCATGGTAATTATTAGAAATCGGAAGATATCTTATTTAATTTTAAGGAGCTTATAAGAAAAAAATGTTTCCTCTATAAATTCCATTGAAAATCTTGAAGTAATATACCAGGTTTTTTGGCAACTTTTAAATTATTAAACTCTTATCCCTTATAGTTTTGCTCTTTGAACATTTGTAAGTTATTGGATGAATTATTTCAAAATTTTCACCAGGAATCCAAAATAAAAAATTTATATCTACCTCGGATATTTCCATTGCAATTTCGAATGCATAATGTTCGTTTATTATAATTTTGAATACCTCGTCGGTAATATTTAATTTTCAGGATGTATTCCCTTTGTGCATGCAAATTGGTTTTTAATGTACTTTATGAATTTAAAAATATTCAAGACCTTGAAGTTTAACACAGATATGGATTTAAAACTTTTTTAATTAATTAAAAAAACAACTAAGAGTCATATCGAAAAACTAAAAACACCTTTAGATTTGTCTCCAAAAGATCTAGGTCCACATTCTTTGTCTTCGTGCTTAAGAAATTTGTTAAACAATTACACTACTTTTATATATTTCTTCATTTGTTATAACCAAACTAAGCGCCCGATCGAAAAACAAAAAACACCATTGCATTCGTCTTGGTAATATCTAGACGGACTTTTTTTGTTTTCTTTAACCATTTTCCAAACAATTGAAGTTTTTGTTAATAAGCGTACATTTGCAGTGTGTACCTGTAGATGTGGATTTGAAACTCTTGTAATTATTATTATTATACCATTAAGCCATTTCCCTTTTGGGGTAGGCGTGACTCTACCTCTTCGGTAATATTTAATTTTCAGCATCTTCAAATTCAATGAACTTATGTCATCCCTTTATTCATACAAATTTATTTTTTCTATAATTCGCGAAAAAGTGCCAGTTTTTCCACCTGTTTTTGGTGTAAAAAGTGATCGATTTTTGGTCGATGACGTGGCGCATGCGCAGTGCCGACATTTCCGGGCAACAGTGACAAAAGTAGACAGATGCAGTGGAAAAAGTAAATGGACAGTGATAAAAGTGAGGCACAGTGACAAAAGTAAATGTTATTTCGGGTGGGTTCGTGCTGCCTCGGGTGTACTCGTTCATCGTGCGCAGCCAACTTCATTCTATTTTCCGACTGTCGTCCCTAACCTAAAATCAATTTCCTGAAAAGTCTCGAGTTGTGTATTTTGTATGTACTTTTGTCACTTGGCAAAAGCAAAAAAACACCGTCAGTTTCTCCGAAAATACTGTGCTTGGTTTTTTTCACGAAAAATCGGAAATTTTGAAGCCCTCAACTTTATGGACCAAATATTCAATAGTGAGAAACAGCTTATTATTACTGCCATATTATTGCCATGGTTTTGATAATTGACATTGTCATTGTTGCGTCAATCGACATAAAAATCGCCTTCTTTTTACACAAAAAACAGGTAAACAAAAACTAGCACTTTTGCACAAATTATACACTGAGCGAAGAATTCCC
This sequence comes from Andricus curvator, assembly GCA_932195095.1. NCBI lineage: Eukaryota > Metazoa > Arthropoda > Insecta > Hymenoptera > Cynipidae > Andricus > Andricus curvator. The sequence goes on along the minus strand of CAKNYM010061330.1, from coordinate 7,368 downwards.
GTGTAGTTCGGGTTTACACCCCAATA
>CAKNYM010061306.1:0-20187 GCA_932195095.1 Andricus curvator | reverse complement strand
TACAGTAGGCTGGCTTACAATAAGCTAGCTTAAATACGAGAGTGGCTCAGCTTCGCGTCGGCGCAAAAGCGTTTTCGGCAGTGGCTCTCTGTCGTACACATGGAGTCCTGCGGCTTCTGCGCCGAAGCGAATCTGGCCACTCTCATTTAAGCTAGCTTATTGTAAGCCGGCCTACTGTAGGCTCGTCGGTGTAACCAGGACCTATGTTAATTATATGCGAGTTAAAATTTTTTCTCTTAATTTGGTGAAAAGCTATTAGTATTCTCCATGAAATAAGCGACAATTTAAATAGTTGAATTTTAAACCAAAAAATATTAATTTTCTTCCAAAAGTGATGAACTTTGAACCCAAAAAGACATTTTTTCAACAAAACAGTTAAATTTCGAAGCTAAAAATCTAATATTTTACAAAAAATTTGACAACCAAATAGTTTAACTTTCAAGCAAAAGAGACGAATTTTAAAAATAAGTTGAATTTAGGTAAATCTTCCTCCTACAAACATGAATTTATAAACCAAAAAGACGAATTTTCAACATAAAAGTTGAATTTTCATAAAAGAAAGATTTTTTATCTATCATCCAGTTGAAATTTGAACCCCAAAATTTGAATTTTCAACAAAAAATGTAATTTTTAACAAAATGGTTGCATGAAAATGAAACCCAAAATGCATTTTTTTACAAAGGTGTTACATTTTCAAGCAACAGAGACGAATTCTGAACAAAAAACATCATAATAGACTTTATAACCAAAAGATAAATTTTCAGTCCATATGAGGACGAATTTTCCTTCCGAAAATGTTTGAATTTTCGACCACGAAAGGTGATTTTTCAAGAAAATAGTTGCATTTTCTATCAAATAATTAAATTTTTAACCAAAAAGATGCATTTCAACCAAAAATATAATAGAAGACCTTCCAATGAGAAATAATTAACTTTTCACTAAACATAGTTTCATTTCCTTATTAGAAATATTTGTTGTCAAATATATCTCTTGAGTAATCATGAGGGTTGTATCAAATTTATTCAAAATATATATACATTTGAGTTTTATTATTATTTTCCTACAGATGAGATGTCTTCGAATTTTTTCAAATTTTTTTCCAACGTCGTAAAATTTTTATTATATTAGACTTTATTTAAAATTGAAGAGAACATGTAAATTTTCAGGAAGTTCAGTGAAAGTAACGTTACGAACACTAAAAAATATTATTGACAAATACATTTCGTTCTGTAATTGTTTCCTATGATTGTTGTGGGAAAATTACACGTTTCTTGAAAATTGATAGTGATGACTGAAGAAATTTTACCATAGCTATATGAAATTTGCAATGAGCATCTAATTTTAGCACAAAGATGACTGGTATTTTTATGTCCTATGATTGTTGTGGCAAAATTATATGAAACTTCTTACAGTAAACTTCATAAGTTTTAAAATCACATTCATATTTCACACATATTCACATCCTCTCCCCTATTCCCCCCTTACCGCTTTTTAAAATGATACTTCTTCCTTTTCCCCCTGTTTTCAAGAAATTTCCACTTGTTCCCCCTTTTCTCGTTTTTTCGCTTAAACGTGAACTGAACTAATAGAACACAATAATAAAATCTAACTATTTTTAGTTCAAAAGTTATTATTTTTCTTGTTCGGAGTTTATCTCGATTGATTAAAACTTCTACGATTTGGTTTAAAATTAAATTATTTTGTTAAAAATGCAACTATTTTGTTAAAGCTTAGTCTTTTCTGGTAAAAAGTTAAAGTGTTTTGTCAAACATTCGTCTTTTTTGGATAGAAAATTCGTCCATTTCGATTGAAAATGAATCACTGAATGAAAAATTAATTTTTTCTTGGTCGAAGATTCATCAACTTACTATAAAATTCAACTATTTTGTGGGAAATCCATCTTTTTGGTTGAAAATGCATCTGTTTGGTTGAAAAATAATCCGTTTTGTTGAAGGATTTAACTATTTTATTTAAAATGTATCTTTTCTTATTGAATTCAACTGTTTTTTATTTCAAACTATAATATTTTTAATGAAATATCAACGATTACATGTTTTGTTGAGAATTCATCTTTTTCTGGTTGAAAAATCAACCATTTGATTAGAAAGTTAAATTACACCAGAGTCTCACTATATAAACGCGCGATCGCACGCGTTATATGAATTCCTAGAATTGCTGGTCCCCGCAGTTTCTCAGGGGGCAGGGCGAGAGATGGTTGCGACTCCGCCTCTGAAGGGACACACTGCATACTACTCCGTCAAGTAGATTGCGCAATATTATGGAAACGGTTTAGGCGGCACTGACTGTTTACGTTTCGCTGTACGCGATATATGAACAAGGCTATTTTCAGGCAACCCCCGAGATTGTTCATCTATCGAGTCTCTGGTGTACTTATTAACAATTTCTTTTCACTTGGATATTCATCCTTTCAGTTCAAAATTCATATTTTCGGGATGATAATTGAACTACTTTATGGTAAATTCGTCTTTTTGGCTTGAAAACTCAAGAATTTGGTAAAAAATTAAACTATTTTTATGAAAAATTAACTATTTGGTAGAAAATTATCTTTCGTGTTGAAAAATCATATATTCGGGTTGAAAATTCAACTGTTTTGTAGATAAGTTGCCTTTTTGGCTTCAAAATTCGACGATTTTGTTGAAAATTGATGTATAGCTACTTTATTTGGTAGAAAATCCATGTATTTTGTTGAAAATTCGCCTTTTTGGTTAGAAAGTTAATCTTGTTTGTCTGAACATTCATCTCTTTGGTTGAGAATTCAACTATTTGGTTGAAAATTTGTCTTTTTTTGGTTGAATTCAACAGGTTAAAAATTCGTTTTCTTTTTTTAAAAATTAATTTACCTTTCTTGATTGAAAAGTCATCTATTTGGTCGAGGATTCAACTATTTTATTAAAGAAAAATTTTGTTTATTTAATTTAACTGGTTGAACATTTGTGTTGTGGTAAAAATTCATCTTTTATAATAGGAAAGTCATCTTTTTTTGGTTGAAAGTGAACTTTTTTTCCGGAAAGTTCAACTATCGTCTAAAAAAGTTCGTCTTTTTGCCTAAAAATTCAACTGCTTTTGGTTGAATTTTATTATTTTTTCCTTGAAAATTCGACCATTTGGTTGAAAATGCATCTTTCTAGGTTAAAATTTCAACTATTTTGATAAAATCATCTTGTTTCGTTAAAAGGTCAATAATTTTTTTGAAAATCTTTTTTGATTGAAAATTCGGCTATTTTGTTGAAAATGAAATAAATGCAAATGCAATAAAACTAATTACAATGGCAGTTTATCAAAAATTCCTTGATTCTCTCACGTTTGTCCTGACGTTCCCTGACCAGTTTTAAATTCCCTGACGTTCTGAAAATTCCTGACCTATAGCAACCCTGTTGCGCCTAATTGAAAAAAAATCTTTCAATGTTGAAAGCTGAAAAATTAAAATCGTTTGATTTTAAATTAAGGAACATGTTGTTTTCCCCAATATTTTGTGTATAGTATTTCCTTCTTTTTTCTTACTTTCTCGCAAGTAAACTACATTAATATGTAAACATAACATGCATACAAAGATTAAGTACAAAAGCTCCTCTTACCGATTCCACATATGTTGGAACAGTTTCTTCTTCCAAAAAATCCATTGACTCATTTCCCTCACTGTACCTTACTTGTGAAGATATTTCACAACTCGCAAATGGCATTTCATTATCCGCTGATAAATTTTTTTTTTTTGCAAATAAAATGTTATTTCCCATGTCCAAAATTCTACTTGCTGTCGATTCGTCATTTTTAACCGGCAGTGAATCCACTTTTCCTGTACTGGTGGATTCAGAATTACTTGGACGAGTATCCTCAGCGGACGCATGTCTTTCCTAGAAGAAGAGAATAAAGTATTAAAATAAAATATTCTCGATGCAGTTCAGATTGAAGACTTGAGATTTAAGACTCATTTATTTCGAAATGTTATTTTTAAATACATGTAAAATTCTTTGCTACTTACTTGCGCCCTGTACAACTTTTGGTAACGGTACCATGTGGCTCGAGGGATATCACTCTGCAAGCCACCTTGCAGATAATCTTCGTAATATTCAGACCTCTCAGAATCCATTAAATTCTGTGAAGTTAATTCACCCCATTTAGTTAAAGAAACAAAAAGTTGACTAATTTTTTCTTGTATTATTTATGTAAATATTTAAAAGTTCATTGTTATATTCTAATACATTACCGATGTTTATAGAATTAAAGTTTGCGTACATAAAGTTAATTGTAGTTAAAATTAAAAGCTAGATCAAACTGAAAACTTACTTTATCTGACATGTTTGATTCGTGAATTTTTAAATATTTCAATACAATAAATTTTTTCTAATTGCAAATTAGGGTAATTGGATAGTTTTGGTCTTCAGTATTGTTTTGCTGATAATTATCAGAGTAGCTGTTCGAATTTAGGCGAAAAATCCCTGTCATTTGCCGTTGAATTCTCACTCAATTAGAAAATAATAGTAAATAGAATAGCTTTTATTATTCTCTGAATCGTTTACCAACAATTTCATACACAAAATAGATATTAGCTTCTTTTTAATAAAATAAAAAATATTTTAACAATACTTAAAAGATCGTATGGCAGCCTAAAAAAATTATCTCAATAATCAAAAGATTTAAATCTACACGCTGAGTAATGAAGTCAAAAAATAATCTATAGTCAGAGCACCAGACCGGCAATCTGTAGACCTAGGTTCAACCAGGTTCGGTTCCCAGTGGAGCTAGAGTAATTATTTTCACAGCTAAAATTAAAAAAAAAAAATCTGCTAGCCGCGCCAGTTTGAGTTTGAGCGCGCCTAAGGTGCGCGTCTATTAGATGTCGCGCTTCGCGCTCGGATATTTATTATTTGCACGTGGATTGCTTTATCAAAGAGATCTCTTTTAGATCCCAGTATTTATATGCGTCTTCATATTCTGATTTTTCTACGTAATTAAGTATAGTTAAAGATTAAATTGCTCAAAGCTCTGTAGGCTTTGAGGTACACATTCTCATCGTAACACTCGCGGTACGCGTTCAATTTTTGAGAGAAAATTTTCAAATATATATTTGTTTTCTGAATTACCCTACAATAAAAAACTACAATATTTTCTTCAGACATTTTATCTCGCGTTGTTATGCTAAAAATGGGATTTTTGTTTTCATAATATTTTTGATAGATAAAATGAAATATCCTACAAGTCTTCTTTTACATTTTTTAACCTATCTCGCGTCTTCTGGCGTAATATTGGAATTTTCGATTTTTCATATCAATTTCGATGACAATTCTAATACTTAATTCTCAACCATAAATGATAAGAATATAATAATTTATAACAAGTTTGTATCTCTGCTTTGAGTGAACAACTTTTGCCTATCGATTTTTTTTTCGTACCTTTTGTCGTTTTCCAAAAATATTCCATTTTTATTTTTAATGTCGTTTTCATGATTAAAACCATAACTACGCGTCCTATCAAGAAGTGATTTAAAAAAAATTTGTAGACGTGTTTTAGATGCACAATTTTTGTTTACCAAGTTTTTTCGTAGCTTGTGTATAGATCTTTTTTGGAAGCATAATTCTTGTTTGTTCATCTTTTTTCGTATCTTGCATAGTTTGACCATAAAATGGAATTTTTTATTTTTCATTATATTTTGTCCGATCAAAATTTGAATATTCGATTTTTCAAGGAAATTCAAAATTTTGTTCTAATACTCTTGGAGGGCTTTCAAAAATAAATGTTTTTTTTTCTCTTGAATTTTTTTCATATCGTGCGTTGTTTGGCTTAAAATTTGGATTTTCGATAGATTTCTAAAATTTTGTAAATGCTATAACTCTGATTATTTTTCTTTCTTTTGGAAAAAGTCATTAGGATAAATTGTTCGGCTGTGTGAGTGCTATGAACAGCCGTAGATCAAATTTTTAAATTAAACAAAATTGTCTCAAAGATTTCGAAAATGCTCTAAATTTTTGAATTTCTATCCAAAATGGCTGGTTAACGAACTCGCTCTTTCTTTTAGGACCTAAAAGAAATGTGCCAAAGCTCGATTTTATCCGTTCATTTTTTCGAGAGTTATCGTGTTTACGGACGGCCGGACGGACAGACAGACAGACATCGCCAAAACTTGATTTTTGGCTTCAGGGGGTCACAAAAGGTGGAGATCCGTTGAAAAACTGAGGTGTGAAATTTCTGACAATTCTACTACTTTCTCAATCATAAAAGATGAGAATGTGAAAATTTTGTTTTCAGACTGATAGCGAATTCGGTTATCCTGCACTGGTGCACTCCAGAGCACTCCGAACTGCTCTGAAGAAGGAAGAATGGAGAACGAATAAAGTCAGAAGAAGTAAGAAGGAGCAGGTCGGAGTGCTCTGGAGTGCACCAGTGCAGGATAACCGCATTCGCTATTAGTAAATCAAAAACCGTCATTCCATCGACAAAAATCTATTTCACCGCGCTAGTCGACAACATAATATAAAAACTCAATAATCTATAGTCAGAGCTCTTTTTGCTTTTAATTCAAAATCTGATTTTGAAAACTGCTATTTGTCTCCCCTAAAAAACAGAGTAAAAAAATTAGTGTGCATCAGTTGCGATTGATTGTAATTTTACGTAAAATTCTAAAATCGCTACCCTGTATATCGGTTTTGTCCAAGCTGTTATGATTTAATGCCCTTAAAATAATTATTATAAATAATTCTACTAATCCCGATGAACAATTTTTAAATCAAAAAAGTTTTTAATTGAAAACTTGAAAAATTGTCCGTCAAATAAAGAAACCTCTGATCATTTTCCCGTTACAACAAATTTCCGGTTTTTCGATCCACCGGCCATCCTGTAACTATGCTTTTATTGGATTTCCCATAATTAATCAAAATTATACATTCAATCAATATTTTCAATTTTTCTGAATGCACTCGAAGACACGAAAAAGAAATATGGGCACACTATTCTCTTCAAATTTGTGTATGTGTTATATTTTCAATCGCTTTACCAACACATTCCCATTTCATGAGAATAATTTATTGTAAGTCGTCACAGTTATGAAATTCTTGAACATATAAGTACTGATATTGATAAAAAATATACAGTAATTCCTAAATATATCTTACATGTAAATTGCAAGAATTTAATTCTAAGGTTATAACTTGAATTCAGCTTACAAACTTTCACGACTTGAATTATTTTCTCGCAAAAAATGATTATAAGAGAAGCAGCCAGAGATAATTTTCTGCTATCAGTCTTTTAAATTTTCTCACTCTGGGTAAAAAGGTAATAAAATCCTGAAAGTTGGTTTGAATTATTAGCTAAACGAAACGTGTAGTTGAAAAAGTACTAAAAAACAGTATGAAAGTATTGCCACTAAGAGAAAAGTATAAGCAGAACATTTTCAGGAATATAATTATTTAAATATATTTCTCCTATACTAAATAAGTTCAGAGCACTTTATAAAACAGATGCTGTATGCAATATTATACCGTTTTATAACCTCAAAAATTCTAATGGATAGGAGTTAAGAAATTTTAGAGTAAATTCGAATGTGTATACGTGCAGTCTTTATAAATATCTTACACAATATTATTTTAATATTTTAGCAGATTTTTCAGGTTCAAACAATTTATGGAGGTAGTTATAAAGGAATCATTACCCACCTTCTCGACATCTTCATCATCCGACATGGTGCTTTTTATACTTATAAAAAGTAAAAAATTAAGTTTTGTATATCTCTAGAAATATTTCTCAGATTTACCGTAATGATAGAAAAGCACACTCGTGAACACTAATCCGCTGTGTGAGACGGCTTTTAAGCATTTTTTCAAGTTCTATTGAGTTCTATTTTATCACGTTTTTCTATTATGTAACGTACGTTCCAGGAATTTCAGATTACTTTGATGCTTCGATTTTGTTTAGGTATTTTCCGCTTTGTTGCGTTCTCTTGATTCTTTTCCTTCCATTCGGTCCCATGATTGGATCATGATTCGGTTCCATTCCACAATTCGCCACTGTTGTCTATTGCACATGAGCAGAAGACACTTGAAGTCACGTGACATTTAAAGTTTCATCTGGAACTGTCTGGATCGTTTCAGTTATCACCGCCGGCCGGTGAAACAAAGCATCGCACTTGCAAACACTTGCAAATGTCGGAAAACGCGGCATAATCAGCTTCATTGTTTTGTGATCACGTTAGAACGTTTAAATCGCGGTATTATGGCTGTAAAAAGAAAAGACAGTGACGAAAGTGAAACCAGTGAATCGGAAAAGACAGAGTTAACACATGCGTCCATTCTTTGGATTAATGCTGGCATCACCGAGATTATTCCCATTTCTGAAGTGGAAGGCTTGAATCCAGAGCACGCCGAAGACTTTGATCGACAGAAAAAATATAAATATTGGTTGAACGACGAGAAGTTTGTCTACGTATATGTTCTTCGACTAGGAAGTAAGTACATGCTAATTTTTATCGATATTAATATTTACTGGGACAATTTAGAATAAAATAAAAATACATTAAAAATTTTTCTGTATTATACCCACGAAGTTTTTACATTATTGCTGCTAGCAAATGACGCAATTATGAAAGTAAGTATATGAAAGAATCACATATCGGGAAAAATTATTCATATTCTAATTGATCTTTGACTTAAAATTGAGATATTTTAAAATAATTTCACACTTTATTATTTAAATTTCTACTTTTAAACATAAAATATGACATAAAAGAAATTATTCAGTAAAGAAGTGCAATTTTCATTCCAATGATTGGCTTTAGTTTGACGAAAAAATAAACAATAATAAAAAAATTTGCATAGCTTTAAATAATTGTGGGACGGGGTGGATGCATGCGGGTATGCATCGAAATGTGTCAGCTATTGAGAAATGGGTCAAAGGGGAGAAATTGGCGCAAAATATTAATAATTTCAACAGGCCTGAAAAAGCAGAAAAATAAATGGATAGGCCCTGAGTTATTGGCCGGTGGACGGTGACGGGGTGACGATCACATACATATAAAAACCGTTTTATTTTCTTAAGGACAGATAATCTAATGGTTATTAATTACAAACAGTCTGATGCCTTCGGAAATCATTTGACTTCCTTTGAAACATATAAAATTGGTAAAATCTGTTAAAATAAATCAGTAAAAATCATTTGAAATCCTTTTAATATAAAATCTAAACTTATTTTTATTTCATTCATTTTCCAAATTTCTCTAGAAGTCCCTTAAAATCGAGCTTAAAATATATGGAAATTCTACCAAATTCTTTGAAATCCCTTGAAATTTTCGATATATTTTGTCATTCTTTAAAACCTGGTAAAATATCTCAAAATCTTTTTTAATCCCGTAAATCCTTTGAAATGATTTAGAGGTCCTGTGAAGTTCCTTAAATATTGTGAAATTCTTTCAAAACCATTGAAATCTTTGCAAATCCTAGAAAATTCTTTGTCATTCGTTGAAATTTTTTGAAATCTCTTAATAATCTTTTAATAATCTTTTAATAATCTTAATAATAATAATCTTAATTAATAATTTTAATAATCTCTTAATAATCTTAGTAATCTTTTTAAATAATTTAAAATCTTAACAATCATGTGAAAGTTTTTTAATTCTTTCATATACCTTGAAATGGTTGAAATTCGTGGAAATTCCTTGAATTAAAATTGATTTTATTCTCTAAAGTTTTCTAGAAATTCATTGAAATCCCTGTAATATTGATTTATTTAATTAATATTAATTAATTTATTTAGTAATAAAATTTAAATATTGTAAATCCCTGGAAATCTTTGATATCCTTGGAGATTCAGTAAAATCCTTTAAATCTGGTAAAATTCGTTGAAATTTTTATAATCGCTAGAAATTTCTTCAAATCGATCCTTGTATATTTAGAAATCCTACAAACATTTTTTGAAATCGCGTGTAGTTTTTGAAATATCTTGAAATCTTTTGGAATCTATTAAAATAGTTTTAAATGTTTTTAAATCCCGTAAATCCTCTGAAATAATTGGAAGTCCTATAAAATCCCTTAAATGCTGTGAAATTCTTCGAGATTTCTTGAAATTTTGAAATCTCTTGGAGTTCTTTGGAACCTTTCAAAATATATTAATATACAGGGTGTCCAAAAAGTTCCGGGACGCCTGAATATTTGCATAGGTAAAATATTTTCCAAAAACATTTAAGTCATTCTTGGAGTAACTTTTAACGAGGAATTCAATGGTGAACTTGGTTTTGACCTTGACGATGACCTTCAGGGTTATTTCAAGCTCAACTTGTTTTTTAAAAATAGAAACCCCCTTATTTGACGTCGGCAATCGAAAAAGCGGAAAATTTGAGGTTCAAAAATGTACTCAGGTCATAGGTCAGGTGTGACCGTGATGGTCACTTAAAGGTATAAAGGTATCAATAAGGTCGTTAGGAATTATTTCCAGAAGGTGTGCTTCTCAGATGACCTGAGTACATTTTTTAACGTAAAATTTCCCGCTCTTTTGATTGCCGACGTAAAATAAGGGGGTGTCTATTTTTAAAAAAGTTGACCTTGAAATAACCTTGAAGGTCATCGTCAAGGTCAAAACCAAGGTCACCATTAAATTCCTCATTGAAAGTTACTTCAAGAATGACATAAATGTTTTTGGAAAATATTTTACCTGGGGAAATATTCAGCCGTCCCGGAACTTTTTGGACACCCGGTATAATCGTAAAAGTCGATTAAGATTAGTAGAAATCATTTTAAATTCCTTGAATATAAATAAAATCAAACTTATTCATCAGAGTAAATCACTAGCCCATTTAAAGAAAGAATAATACAATTATCTTCATTTATTATGTATGAGAAAAACACTCCCAGGTATTTCCCGCTTTTCCTAGTCAAACTAGAGATTTTTCGGGTTTCTAATACAAAATATGACGTTGAAAATTTAAAATTGGCCATTTTAAATTTAAATGACCGAAATTGTTCGAAAATTATGAATGTGGCCTATTTGGATAAGAAATTTCGATTTTTTCTTGTTTGACATGTTTGTGATCAGAAACCCAACAACCTCGAAGCAGCGTCGAACTGTTCGAGACTCAAAACTTCCGAGAAGTCGAAAATGTTCGAGTACTTGAAACTTTCGAGTACTCGAAAGTTTTCGAAAGGCTCGAGCTCGAACTCGCTTGATTCAAACTGATCGACTTGTTCGAACATCGAGTTTTTCACACTCAAAAGACTTAAAATTATATCATTCAAAATGTATCAATTAACACGTGAAGAAAGCCATTTTAAATGAGAAATTTAAAAACATAATTTTTTAAATTGCGAGAAAAGTTTAAAAACATGTAACTTCAAATCTGAGAGTATTTAATATTTCATACTGCAAGGAAAATGTCGATAATTTTCAGGAAGTGCCGCCGCGGAAAATTTGTTTGATTTTAAAGTAGTAAGCCTCAAAATTCAACAAGTTTAAATCTGAAGCCCCCTCCCCCCTCGAAAATGAACAATGTTCAAATGTGAAGCCTATAAAATTGTCTACTTTTAAATTACTAACAATAAAATCTAAACATGAAACAGTCAATATTTGATATATTAAAATAAAAAATTGTTCTACTTTGAACGCTTCCAATTGACATCTTATATGAGATCATTTAATTTTGAACACTTTTAATCGGTTAATTATATTGCATTTGAAGTCCTTTATATTTGAAATTGTTGTAATCTTTAAAGTTTTAGTTAGTTTTAACTAAAATTCCCGGATAATTCCCGGTTTCCCAGTCAGTGGCTATCCTGATAGGTTAAGATATGTATAAAGTGTTACACGGATTTTTCTTTCAAATTTTAGCAAGCATCGATGACATTGAACAAAGAAATAACATAAAAAGATTAAGATTTCCAAACAAAAGAAATACCAGTTTTTGCTCGGATAGTGCTGAGCGACAAAACGTTGCACCGAAGAAAGTAAGTTGAACTATTTTATTAATTAATTATTTTCTCAAATATTTTTAACATGCAGAAAGTAAGATAAAAATAATTGTAGATAACGATTTACAGTAGATAATCTTAATTAACTGGAAAACTAGAAAAAAAATGTTGATTATTTACCTTAATAAAACATTTTTGTAGCATGTTTATACATTAGAATTAAAGCTTGAAGTTTAATGAACAATATTTATTGATGCAAAGCGTTCCTTTTTTTTATTATTTATAAATATTTGAGGACTTTGTATTGGACATTACATTTTCCAACAGTAGATAACCAACAGTAGATAATCCCAAAATTGCGAAAAATTTCGTTGTCAAAATTGGCAGCTCTGCGACTATCTCGCAGTTGTTTTAAGTTAAAGGTTGTGTTTGTTTCATTATTTTGATTCGTGAAGTTTTTAAATTTGAGTTATTGTAAATAATAAACCAAGAAAATAGCGTAAATTATTAACATAGTTATTAAAAAGCAAATACATTTTAGTTGTCTTAAGGAGTCTTTCGGAAAAGATATAATTTTTAGGATTAAGGTATGTAAACATTCTGTACTTTTCTGTCATCACATGTCAGGTTAAATGTTAAGATTAAACATTTCGTACCAATCTCACGGAATATCAGAGATAAAGAAAATGTCAAAAATTCAAGCTTGTGTGATTTTTGTAAAATAATCAGAGTTTTAACTATTATTTACTCAATAAAATGAATTTAATTGTAAGTATACTAATGATAAATTATAATTATCGAGAATTGAGTATTCTGTCATGCGCAGGAGCAATACCAGAAACGATTATCTATTGATGGATTAAGGTGTCAAAATCGTACCCTTGACCGGGTCTAATAAAAATATTTAATACAGCTGATTGACTAATTTCGTGATATTTTTTTCTATAAGAATATTTAATGGAATATGTAAGCTTTATTTCAGAAAGAAATTTTTTCTTTATTTTTGGAAACTGATGCAGTTAAATGCTGTTGAATTTTTTCCTATCTACTGATGTATTCATTATCAATGTGTTTTGGGCAATATTCAGAAAGAAGACGCAAAGAGAAAATTGTTTACCGATGAGGAGGATTTTCAAGAGAAGGAAGACCGTTTGATGAGAAACAGGAAAAAACTGTTTGAATCTGATGAGTCAAACTCTTCTGACATCCATGAAAAAACATTGGAGTTAGAAAAGTCACAAGAAGACAGAAACGGTAGGTGCATCAAGTATATAGCAATTGCCTTATTATAAAGAATAATCAGGAAAGTAATGTACTAAGAAAAACTTAACTTCTGAATATTTTTTTAAATGAATCGAATTTTTCCTAAACCTTTTAATAAATCCTGCAATATTAAAAAAATTACCCTAAAATCTTCCAGATTATTTTTTCCACAATTTTAAGAATCTTTTGAGAATCTTCTTAAATATTCTCTTAAAATTATTTTTTTTAAATAAAAAATCACTTTTAATTTTCCAAGGAATCTTAAGCGGCCGTTCAAAAAATACGTAACGCTTTTACCTGATAGTTTTGACTCCACCCCCCCACCCTCCCCCTATGTAATAAGGTATGTAAAAATGTTTCAAATCTTTTGAAATCTTTTCAAGTTTTAAATTATGTTTAAATCTTTTCAAAACTTATGAATATTTCCTGAACTTACTCGAATTTTTTCTAAATGAATAATTGTTTAACTACTACATACATAAAAATTCAACAATTTCACCTAAAAATATATTTTTTTCAAATATTACAATTAAAATTAAGATTTTAACGTTTAGTTTGAATATTTCGTATATAATTGCTCATTTTAAATAAACAGTCAAACATTGCTAACTATTAAAAAATTGTTTCTTTTTTCTCAATTAAAATCTTTCAAATTTAATGGTTTAAGCATGGAATATTGTAGACTGAAACTAGACTTGAATTAGACTTTACTAGGATTTAAAATTTGATGAAAGCGTTGAAGTACTCATGAATTGGACGTTTATATTTGTTTAACTACTAAGCTTTCAAAATAAAACAGTTCAATTCTTAAAGTAAAAGTATGTAAATTGTTTAATTTCGAAAGGATTCAGAATCGTCCTGAAAATCAATAAATTATTGTTCGATATCGAATACTTGAACTACAGTTCAATTTTTAAAATAAGTAATTAATTTATATTCACAGTTGATCAAATAAAAAATAAAAAATTTCGAAAAATGTCAATTTCAAACGATATTCATTTTTATTGTTTAAGTCTTCAAAGTTGTATTTTTAAATTCTTTTAATTGAAAACGTACCTTAAAAATGAAGACCTAAAATGGAAAATATTTATAGTAAATGATTTTAGAATTGCACATTGTAAACTGAATGATTTCATAATTGAAAAAGCTAACAATTGAACTTAACATTTAAAACAAGTTTAAACCAAACTTGTTTTAAATTGCATTATACCATGCGATACGAAATTTGAGATATTTCAAATGATAGGATAGGTTCATCTCTTAAAAATTTGCCTAATTTCCGATCAAAAAATAAATTCAATATCATTTTCCGATTTTTGACGGTCTCAAAATATTGCCGGTCATTTCCCGATACCCCGGTCCAGCGGCTACCCTGTTATATCTGGCAATGCAGTGAAGCCCATCTAAACGACGATGTCACTTTTGCAAGGTTTTCTTTAGCACAGCAGAGTTGACATCAAGTAGAATAATCGTTTATTTATACATCGCAATTCCTTTTCAAGGTGAGTTAGAAGAGGACTCTCTCATAAGAAATTATAGCTTGGAATCAACAAGTTCTGCCGATACTGTCTTATTAACCTCAGAAGAGGGGATCAGAAAAGTTGGACGGTTCAGCAGTTTGCATCAGGGTAATGAACAAGCAGACAAAACTGAAAGGGTTTCACTTCCAGAAAAGGGTTATCTGCTAACTGACCCAGCAGAGAATTCAAAACCCAGCAATTCAGCAATTCCAAAAAGTACTTTAGGTGCATCAGAATGGACACCAGCGATTTTACCACCAAAAGAAAGAATTTCAGTTCCAGAAGAGGGTGACCTGCTAACTCAACCAGCAGAGACTTCACAACCCAGCACTTCGGCAATTCCAAAAAGTACTTCAGCTGCATCAGAACAGACACCAGCGATTTTGTCACCAAAAGAAAGAGTTGAGCGCTTACGAAGAGAGAATGATAATTATGGATCACCTGTGCACCGCGCATCTCAAACGAACCAGAGAGATGCCCAACCGTGTTACGAATCCCCGCGAAGACAAATTGATAATAATGGTTCACCTGTGCACCGCGGACCTCAAATTAACCAGAGAGATGCCCAATCGCGTTACGAACCCCCGCGAAGACAAATTGAAAATAATGGATCACCTGTGCACCGCGGACTTCAAATGAACCAGAGAGATGCCCAACCGCGTTACATTACTGAAGACGATAAGGTAAGATTACTACTTATTAATTTTCATCTAAAGCAGTCGTTATTAAAGCAAGGAGACTTTCTTAAATATTCGTCACATTTTTTATGTAAATTGGTTGTTCTGATTTATAATTTTAAGAAAATGTTTCAAAAAATGTGTTAAGGATTTTTTTGTTTGCAAGTATTAACCTTTAGGACGCAACAGCGACTCGCTTACAATGCTCGCAGGACTTATCTCGCCTCGGCTTCCATCGTCCTGCAAGCATTGCCGCTCGTCGCGTAAAGACCCTCATTATGCGTCTCGGCGCATAATATGCTATTATTCAATTTCCGCAACTTTGTTATTACATAGCCTTTTATTAAAAATTGTTCAATTTCGCAGGGTTCCCCATTAAAATTATTGTGCTAGGGAAAAAGTTAGAGATAAAAGTTACAGGGTGTCTGAGAAATCTGTCATAAATTTAAATGAGAAATTTTTATTTTCTGCGTAAAATTACTGAAGGCAGTATAAAAGTAAAACTAGAGAAATTTCTTTTTTGTTATATGTTTTTGTCGGTAAGTTTGTTACTTAAAAACATGGCATTTGAGAAAAAGAACTTTTCATATTTGCTAGTAAATTGCCGATCGTATTATAGTCATTTATCACAACAAGCTTTTCACAGTCTAGTAAAAAAATTCGAACTTTGAAAGCTTAAAATTTCTTCATTTAAGTTAATTAAATAAAAACTGAATTGCAAATTGAACCACTGAAAGTGCATCTCTTCTGAATTTTGAACTTTAAAAATAGAAGCTTAAAATTGTTTTAATTCCAACACTTAATGATTTACACGTATAAAGTGGATGCTATTAACGTTCTGAACAATTTTAAATTGAATGCTGTAAAATTTTTTAACTTTTATGAGTTTAACAGTTGATAGATTTCTGGTTAAAAAATGAGCACTTCAGAGCAAAAGAAAGATTCCTCAGAGTCGTGAGGAAAAACGGGACAACTATCGTTGCGCTGTCTTACTCTTCAGGCATTCTTCGTCACTTTCTCTTTCTAAAGGTACTTGTCTCGTTTTTCCTCACGACTCTGAGGAGTCTTTTTTTTGCTCTGAAGTGCTCGAATATAAATCCACGTTTTCATTTTCAATGCTCTAAATTAAAGAACGAATCAATATATTTATAAATGTTGAAAATTATATTATTTTGAAGCCATTTTAGTTAGAAAATTAAAAATTGAACGATGTTGAATTTCATTTAAAACTAAACACCTTTTAAATTAGAAGTTACATTATTTTGAAATAAAGTCGTTCGAAATCAGTATTTCTTTGATAGTTATTTATACATCAACATTGAGAAATGTCCATTACAAACTAAAAATGCAACAAAATGAAACAATTAAAATTCTAACGTTCAAAGTTCAAATTTAGCACTCTGACTTTTTAACGATTTAAGGATTCTTATTTGAAACAATTCAGTTTGAAATTGTTTAGTTTTGCACGTTCTATTTATAATTGCTTATTTTGCATAAACAGTCGAATTTTGCTAAATAATGTAGAATGTTTTTTTTTTATAAAAAAAAGCTTTACAATTGCACGGGTTAAAAATTCAATATTTTAGACTAAAACAATATTCGAATATACGACTTGAGATTGAATAAAAATTAAAAATAGTTTATAAAGTTTCAGTCGGACGTTTGCGTTTGTTTAACTACTAAGGTTTTCGAATTGAAAAAGTTCAATTTTTAACGTACAAATCTGTAAATATTGTAGTTTTGAAAAAATTCAGAATTGCCTCGTAAAATGAATTTTCGGGGTTTTCCGGATCTCAAAAATTCCCAGTCCATCGGCCAGTCTCTTTTAAAATTATCAGTTTTAGGGTAAAAATTCAACAAGGTCGAGATAATACATTTTTCCAATAAATTGTGTTCATGTTTTTGCGATGATCGAAGTATTTATTTATTCTGAGGAATCTTTGATTAGATTTTTGTTCTTCAAATTTTACTTTTTATTCGAATTAGTATTTATTTCAGTAATTTTTATATACTATTTTTAATCACCGCATGCAAGGTGGAAGTTTTCAATTATTTTAAAAAGATTTTGTTATGCTTTATGTATGTTTCGTTTTGAGTGATCATTAATTTGAAGAGCGCATATTTCATAGTAAACGTTTTCTTCTCAAGTTGTAGAACAAGAACAATATGAAGCAAGTTTACATCAAATGGCAATAACAATTTGATAAGATAAAAAAACCTGCGAGAAAATTCAAAATGAAAAAATTTCTTGGGCTTGTTTTGAAGCTGATTTTCCATAGAATTTAATCGACGTTTCAACAAAACTGTGCTAATTTTTCCATGGATTCTATAAAGATCTGGACTTGGAACAAATAAGTCGTAACAATTTTCAAACCTTCGTCTTATCCTGTTTCTAATTTTGATTTAGAAGTAATGAAAGTCTCATGACTAGTTATCCTGTTAAAAGAATATTCATTTTTCAAACTTTTCTAGTATCTTTTAGTACTTTTGGAACTAATAATAATGTGGAAATTGAGACACAATATCACCAGAGAAAACTGGGAAAAACGTTAATTCCGATCCGGGAAATCCGGGAATTCGCCCGAAATTTGAAAACGAAATTTCTCTTGACACCCTGAAGTAATGGCATTTTGAATCATTTAATATTTAATTAATTTTAAAATTTGAGTTTGACTACAAAATTATCTGTATTCTATCATGTGGTTTCAGCTGTGAATTCTTAATTTTTTTAATTATGTAATTCGTGAATGAATAATGGTAATGAAACAATAATATATATATTACCTCAACAATATTTTGGTAATTTTTTATTTACAATTATTCCTTTGAATAGGTGTATCTTGGTGGTGGGCGATACGTCTACGAGGACGTGTGGGCCCTGATGCTCATGAAAAACGATTCGCGATTCGTTCGAGACATGGCCGAAGCATTGTGGGGCAGAGACACTCTGCGCCAGAGATGACTTCGTAAAACAAATTCCGGAAATGAGGTTGGAGAAGATGATGGCATAAAGCCCTTGACCCCAGAAAAGTACCAGCTTGTTAAAGGTATATTATGAGAGTGTCTATCTGACCGGAAAACCGGGAAATGACCGGGAATTTAATTTAGTGACCGAGACTTTTCTCTCAAATCTACTGAATATGCAAATTAAAACCTTTTTAATACATTTTATTGCTCTAATTCTAAGTTGAGACAAGGAATTTCAGTAAAAAATTATAATTTTGAGTTTTCTATCAGGAATTATAATTTTCATTTTAGATTCACTTTAGAACAGGAAATTTTGTTAAGGACTTTAACTTTTACTTTAGGACATGCAGTTTCCGTGAAAAATTGAAACGGTGAAAGCTGAACGGTGCTAAGATCCAATCAAACTAATTTTACAGGAGAAGCCACAAACCTTTCTGGAGGAACAATTTACCAGCGATTGAGTATATTGTTTTTTCCTATAAGTGGATGGATGACTTTAATACTAGTTGTGTAAAAAATTGATGGCGCTACGTGTACATGTAATAATCGATTGGAAATGGCAATGGAATTAGCACTGTTTAGTTTTCCCTGGTTTTATAAATGAAAAAGGTACATATTTAACTTTTGGGTAAAAATGTCAAAACTTTAATTTTCTCACTGAAAGAGGTGTAAAAAGCAAGAAAAGACGATTTTTGAAGAAACCTCACTTTCATCAAAAAGTGAATTTAGCACCGTTTAACATTATTCGTCAGATTTTAAAAATTTCTTGTGCCGTAGTAGAATTTGTTTGAATTTAAAAATTCTTTCATTTTTTGCAAATAAAAATTCACCAGAATATGTAACATCCCTCTTCAGGGTGGCGACTTGACCCGGAAACCGGGAAAGACCGGGAAATGACCAGGAATTTTACTGACCGGGAAAAAACCGGGAAATGACCGGGAATTTAATTAAAAACCCGGGAATTTACCTCTGATCATAGCAAAATTCAAGTTTTCATAATTTTAATAATTTTGATCAATTAAAAGTGATTTCTAATTTATCTACAGTTGCAGGACATATAATTGTGTTTGTTAGGTTACGGATTTATTTACTATTTCACAGTTCATTGATCTTAGATTTTCAGATTATCTCAGTTTACTCTAATTGAATTATAATTTATTATTGTTCAAGAGAACTTATTATTTATTATTTAATGCACTTGCCTTAACATGGAAAATTAAACAATTTTATCGTGAAAACCCGAGAAATGACCGCTTGCTTTTTATTAATTAAAAAGAGAGCTTATCGTACGATTTAAAGAATGTAACAATTCTTCATGAAATTCTTTTGCAAATTTGTTGCTCTGCGAGATTTTTTTTTCGTTGACTTGAGTTTGATAATCGAATTGATATTATCACGTTTTATTCGGATACTCCTTTACCTGACTTGGAACAGGGAATTTTAGAAAATAATTATCTTTTTTATTTTAGGACAGGGACTTTCCGTAAAGAGATATAATTTCACATGGAATAGGGAATTTTTTACATGGAACGGGAATTTTTTAAAAGAATTATTCGGATTTAGAAGAAAGAAATTTGTAAAAAAATCCCTCTTCCAAGTCAGAATTCGCAACGATTTCAAAGTTCCCTCTTTTAAATTTTAGATGAAGAAAGTACTTCAAGCCGTTGGTTGCAGATTCATCATTTTAATTTGAAATTCATCTCTGGTTGTGAATGTAACTACTTTGTTGAAAATCATTTTATCTTTTTTTAGTAAAAAAATCAAATATTGGTTGAAAATTGATATTTTACATTTAAAAATTAAACTATTTGTTTAAAAATCGATGTACTTTGTGGATAATTCATCTTTTCTTTTTTT
>CAKNYM010061305.1:0-20207 GCA_932195095.1 Andricus curvator | reverse complement strand
TACAGTAGGCTGGCTTACAATAAGCTAGCTTAAATACGAGA
This sequence comes from Andricus curvator, assembly GCA_932195095.1. Lineage (NCBI taxonomy): Eukaryota > Metazoa > Arthropoda > Insecta > Hymenoptera > Cynipidae > Andricus > Andricus curvator. Next base: position 20,166 of record CAKNYM010061305.1, on the reverse strand, counting down.
GTGGCTCAGCTTCGCGTCGGCGCAAAAGCGTTTTCGGCAGTGGCTCTCTGTCGTACACATGGAGTCCTGCGGCTTCTGCGCCGAAGCGAATCTGGCCACTCTCATTTAAGCTAGCTTATTGTAAGCCGGCCTACTGTAGGCTCGTCGGTGTAACCAGGACCTATGTTAATTATATGCGAGTTAAAATTTTTTCTCTTAATTTGGTGAAAAGCTATTAGTATTCTCCATGAAATAAGCGACAATTTAAATAGTTGAATTTTAAACCAAAAAATATTAATTTTCTTCCAAAAGTGATGAACTTTGAACCCAAAAAGACATTTTTTCAACAAAACAGTTAAATTTCGAAGCTAAAAATCTAATATTTTACAAAAAATTTGACAACCAAATAGTTTAACTTTCAAGCAAAAGAGACGAATTTTAAAAATAAGTTGAATTTAGGTAAATCTTCCTCCTACAAACATGAATTTATAAACCAAAAAGACGAATTTTCAACGTAAAAGTTGAATTTTCATAAAAGAAAGATTTTTTATCTATCATCCAGTTGAAATTTGAACTCCAAAATTTGAATTTTCAACAAAAAATGTAATTTTCAACAAAATGGTTGCATGAAAATGAAACCCAAAATGCATTTTTTTACAAAGGTGTTACATTTTCAAGCAACAGAGACGAATTCTGAACAAAAAACATCATAATAGACTTTATAACCAAAAGATAAATTTTCAGTCCATATGAGGACGAATTTTCTTTCCGAAAATGTTTGAATTTTCGACCACGAAAGGTGATTTTTCAAGAAACTAGTTGCATTTTCTATCAAATAATTAAATTTTTAACCAAAAAGATGCATTTCAACCAAAAATATAATAGAAGACCTTCCAATGAGAAATAATTAACTTTTCACTAAACATAGTTTCATTTCCTTATTAGAAATATTTGTTGTCAAATATATCTGTTGAGTAATCATGAGGGTTGTATCAAATTTATTCAAAATATATATACATTTGAGTTTTATTATTATTTTCCTACAGATGAGATGTCTTCGAATTTTTTCAAATTTTTTTCCAACGTCGTAAAATTTTTATTATATTAGACTTTATTTAAAATTGAAGAGAACATGTAAATTTTCAGGAAGTTCAGTGAAAGTAACGTTACGAACACTAAAAAATATTATTGACAAATACATTTCGTTCTGTAATTGTTTCCTATGATTGTTGTGGGAAAATTACACGTTTCTTGAAAATTGATAGTGATGACTGAAGAAATTTTACCATAGCTATATGAAATTTGCAATGAGCATCTAATTTTAGCACAAAGATGACTGGTATTTTTATGTCCTATGATTGTTGTGGCAAAATTATATGAAACTTCTTACAGTAAGCTTCATAAGTTTTAAAATCACATTCATATTTCACACATATTCACATCCTCTCCCCTATTCCCCCCTTACCGCTTTTTAAAATGATACTTCTTCCTTTTCCCCCTGTTTTCAAGAAATTTCCACTTGTTCCCCCTTTTCTCGTTTTTTCGCTTAAACGTGAACTGAACTAATAGAACCCAATAATAAAATCTAACTATTTTTAGTTCAAAAGTTATTATTTTTCTTGTTCGGAGTTTATCTCGATTGATTAAAACTTCTACGATTTGGTTTAAAATTAAATTATTTTGTTAAAAATGCAACTATTTTGTTAAAGCTTAGTCTTTTCTGGTAAAAAGTTAAAGTGTTTTGTCAAACATTCGTCTTTTTTGGATAGAAAATTCGTCCATTTCGATTGAAAATGAATCACTGAATGAAAAATTAATTTTTTCTTGGTCGAAGATTCATCAACTTACTATAAAATTCAACTATTTTGTGGGAAATCCATCTTTTTGGTTGAAAATGCATCTGTTTGGTTGAAAAATAATCCGTTTTGTTGAAGGATTTAACTATTTTATTTAAAATGTATCTTTTCTTATTGAATTCAACTGTTTTTTATTTCAAACTATAATATTTTTAATGAAATATCAACTATTACATGTTTTTTTGAGAATTCATCTTTTTCTGGTTGAAAAATCAACCATTTGATTAGAAAGTTAAATTACACCAGAGTTTCACTATATAAACGCGCGATCGCACGCGTTATATGAATTCCTAGAATTGCTGGTCCCCGCAGTTTCTCAGGGGGCAGGGCGAGAGATGGTTGCGACTCCGCCTCTGAAGGGACACACTGCATACTACTCCGTCAAGTATATTGCGCAATATTATGGAAACGGTTTAGGCGGCACTGACTGTTTACGTTTCGCTGTACGCGATATATGAACAAGGCTATTTTCAGGCAACCCCCGAGATTGTTCATCTATCGAGTCTCTGGTGTACTTATTAACAATTTCTTTTCACTTGGATATTCATCCTTTCAGTTCAAAATTCATATTTTCGGGATGATAATTGAACTACTTTATGGTAAATTCGTCTTTTTGGCTTGAAAACTCAAGAATTTGGTAAAAAATTAAACTATTTTTATGAAAAATTAACTATTTGGTAGAAAATTATCTTTCATGTTGAAAAATCATATATTCGGGTTGAAAATTCAACTGTTTTGTAGATAATTTGCCTTTTTGGCTTCAAAATTCGACGATTTTGTTGAAAATTGATGTATAGCTACTTTATTTGGTAGAAAATCCATGTATTTTGTTGAAAATTCGCCTTTTTGGTTAGAAAGTTAATCTTGTTTGTCTGAACATTCATCTCTTTGGTTGAGAATTCAACTATTTGGTTGAAAATTTGTCTTTTTTTGGTTGAAATCAACAGGTTAAAAATTCGTTTTCTTTTTTTAAAAATTAATTTACCTTTCTTGATTGAAAAGTCATCTATTTGGTCGAGGATTCAACTATTTTATTAAAGAAAAATTTTGTTTATTTAATTTAACTGGTTGAACATTTGTGTTGTGGTAAAAAATTCATCTTTTATAATAGGAAAGTCATCTTTTTTTGGTTGAAATTGAACTTTTTTTCCGGAAAGTTCAACTATCGTCTAAAAAAGTTCGTCTTTTTGCCTAAAAATTCAACTGCTTTTGGTTGAATTTTATTATTTTTTCCTTGAAAATTCGACCATTTGGTTGAAAATGCATCTTTCTAGGTTAAAATTTCAACTATTTTGATAAAATCATCTTGTTTCGTTAAAAGGTCAATAATTTTTTTGAAAATCTTTTTTGATTGAAAATGCGGCTATTTTGTTGAAAATGAAATAAATGCAAATGCAATAAAACTAATTACAATGGCAGTTTATCAAAAATTCCTTGATTCTCTCAGGTTTTTCCTGACGTTCCCTGACCAGTTTTAAATTCCCTGGCGTTCTGAAAATTCCTGACCTATAGCAACCCTGTTGCGCCTAATTGAAAAAAAATCTTTCAATGTTGAAAGCTGGAAAATTAAAATCGTTTGATTTTAAATTAAGGAACATGTTGTTTTCCCCAATATTTTGTGTATAGTATTTCCTACTTTTTTCTTACTTTCTCGCAAGTAAACTACATTAATATGTAAACATAACATGCATACAAAGATTAAGTACAAAAGCTCCTCTTACCGATTCCACATATGTTGGAACAGTTTCTTCTTCCAAAAAATCCATTGACTCATTTCCCTCACTGTACCTTACTTGTGAAGATATTTCACAACTCGCAAATGGCATTTCATTATCCGCTGATAAAATTTTATTTTTTGCAAATAAAATGTTATTTCCCATGTCCAAAATTCTACTTGCTGTCGATTCGTCATTTTTAACCGGCAGTGAATCCACTTTTTCTGTACTGGTGGATTCAGAATTACTTGGACGAGTATCCTCAGCGGACGCATGTCTTTCCTAGAAGAAGAGAATAAAGTATTAAAATAAAATATTCTCGATGCAGTTCAGATTGAAGACTTGAGATTTAAGACTCATTTATTTCGAAATGTTATTTTTAAATACATGTAAAATTCTTTGCTACTTACTTGCGCCCTGTAAAACTTTTGGTAACGGTACCATGTGGCTCGAGGGATATCACTCTGCAAGCCACCTTGCAGATAATCTTCGTAATATTCAGACCTCTCAGAATCCATTAAATTCTGTGAAGTTAATTCACCCCATTTAGTTAAATAAACAAAAAGTTGACTAATTTTTGCTTGTATTATTTATGTAAATATTTAAAAGTTCATTGTTATATTCTAATACATTACCGATGTTTATAGAATTAAAGTTTGCGTACATAAAGTTAATTGTAGTTAAAATTAAAAGCTAGATCAAACTGAAAACTTACTTTATCTGACATGTTTGATTCGTGAATTTTTAAATATTTCAATACAATACATTTTTTCTAATTGCAAATTTGGGTAATTGGATAGTTTTGGTCTTCAGTATTGTTTTGCTGATAATTATCAGAGTAGCTGTTCGAATTTAGGCGAAAAATCCCTGTCATTTGCCGTTGAATTCTCACTCAATTAGAAAATAGTTATTGATAAATAATAGTAAATAGAATAGCTTTTATTATTCTCTGAATCGTTTACCAACAATTTTATACACAAAATAGATATTAGCTTCTTTTTAATAAAATAAAAAATATTTTAACAATACTTAAAAGATCGTATGGCAGCCTAAAAAAATTATCTCAATAATCAAAAGATTTAAATCTACACGCTGAGTAATGAAGTCAAAAAATAATCTATAGTCAGAGCACCAGACCGGCAATCTGTAGACCTAGGTTCAACCAGGTTCGGTTCCCAGTGGAGCTAGAGTAATTATTTTCACAGCTAAACTTAAAAAAAAATCTGCTAGCCGCGCCAGTTTGAGTTTGAGCGCGCCTAAGGTGCGCGTCTATTAGATGTCGCGCTTCGCGCTCGGATATTTATTATTTGCACGTGGATTGCTTTATCAAAGAGATCTCTTTTAGATCCCAGTATTTATATGCGTCTTCATATTCTGATTTTTCTACGTAATTAAGTATAGTTAAAGATTAAATTGCTCAAAGCTCTGCAGGCTTTGAGGTACACATTCTCATCGTAACACTCGCGGTACGCGTTCAATTTTTGAGAGAAAATTTTCAAATATATATTTGTTTTCTGAATTACCCTACAATAAAAAACTACAATATTTTCTTCAGACATTTTATCTCGCGTTGTTATGCTAAAAATGGGATTTTTGTTTTCATAATATTTTTGATAGATAAAATGAAATATCCTACAAGTCTTCTTTTACATTTTTTAACCTATCTCGCGTCTTCTGGCGTAATATTGGAATTTTCGATTTTTCATATCAATTTCGATGACAATTCTAATACTTAATTCTCAACCATAAATGATAAGAATATAATAATTTATAACAAGTTTGTATCTCTGCTTTGAGTGAACAACTTTTGCCTATCGATTTTTTTTTCGTACCTTTTGTCGTTTTCCAAAAATATTTCATTTTTATTTTTAATGTCGTTTTCATGATTAAAACCATAACTACGCGTCTTATCAAGAAGTGATTTAAAAAAAATTTGTAGACGTGTTTTAGATGCACAATTTTTGTTTACTAAGTTTTTTCGTAGCTTGTGTATAGATCTTTTTTGGAAGCATAATTCTTGTTTGTTCATCTTTTTTCGTATCTTGCATAGTTTGACCATAAAATGGAATTTTTTATTTTTCATTATATTTTGTCCGATCAAAATTTGAATATTCGATTTTTCAAGGAAATTCAAAATTTTGTTCTAATACTCTTGGAGGGCTTTCAAAAATAAATGTTTTTTTTTCTCTTGAATTTTTTTCATATCGTGCGTTGTTTGGCTTAAAATTTGGATTTTCGATAGATTTCTAAAATTTTGTAAATGCTATAACTCTGATTATTTTTCTTTCTTTTGGAAAAAGTCATTAGGATAAATTGTTCGGCTGTGTGAGTGCTATGAACAGCCGTAGATCAAATTTTTAAATTAAACAAAATTGTCTCAAAGATTTCGAAAATGCTCTAAATTTTTGAATTTCTATCCAAAATGGCTGGTTAACGAACTCGCTCTTTCTTTTAGGACCTAAAAGAAATGTGCCAAAGCTCGATTTTATCCGTTCATTTTTTCGAGAGTTATCGTGTTTACGGACGGCCGGACGGACAGACAGACAGACATCGCCAAAACTTGATTTTTGGCTTCAGGGGGTCACAAAAGGTGGAGATCCGTTGAAAAACTGAGGTGTGAAATTTCTGACAATTCTACTACTTTCTCAATCATAAAAGATGAGAATGTGAAAATTTTGTTTTCAGACTGATAGCGAATTCGGTTATCCTGCACTGGTGCACTCCAGAGCACTCCGAACTGCTCTGAAGAAGGAAGAATGGAGAACGAATAAAGTCAGAAGAAGTAAGAAGGAGCAGGTCGGAGTGCTCTGGAGTGCACCAGTGCAGGATAACCGCATTCGCTATTAGTAAATCAAAAACCGTCATTCCATCGACAAAAATCTATTTCACCGCGCTAGTCGACAACATAATATAAAAACTCAATAATCTATAGTCAGAGCTCTTTTTGCTTTTAATTCAAAATCTGATTTTGAAAACTGCTATTTGTCTCCCCTAAAAAACAGAGTAAAAAAATTAGTGTGCATCAGTTGCGATTGATTGTAATTTTACGTAAAATTCTAAAATCGCTACCCTGTATATCGGTTTTGTCCAAGCTGTTATGATTTAATGCCCTTAAAATAATTATTATAAATAATTCTACTAATCCCGATGAACAATTTTTAAATCAAAAAAGTTTTTAATTGAAAACTTGAAAACTTGTCCGTCAAATAAAGAAACCTCTGATCATTTTCCCATTACAACAAATTTCCGGTTTTTCGATCCACCGGCCATCCTGTAACTATGCTTTTATTGGATTTCCCATAATTAATCAAAATTATACATTCAATCAATATTTTCAATTTTTCTGAATGCACTCGAAGACACGAAAAAGAAATATGGGCACACTATTCTCTTCAAATTTGTGTATGTGTTATATTTTCAATCGCTTTACCAACACATTCCCATTTCATGAGAATAATTTATTGTAAGTCGTCACAGTTATGAAATTCTTGAACATATAAGTACTGATATTGATAAAAAATATACAGTAATTCCTAAATATATCTTACATGTAAATTGCAAGAATTTAATTCTAAGGTTATAACTTGAATTCAGCTTACAAACTTTCACGACTTGAATTATTTTCTCGCAAAAAATGATTATAAGAGAAGCAGCCAGAGATAATTTTCGTGCTATCAGTCTTTTAAATTTTCTCACTCTGGGTAAAAAGGTAATAAAATCCTGAAAGTTGGTTTGAATTATTAGCTAAACGAAACGTGTAGTTGAAAAAGTACTAAAAAACAGTATGAAAGTATTGCCATTAAGAGAAAAGTATAAGCAGAACATTTTCAGGAATATAATTATTTAAATATATTTCTCCTATACTAAATAAGTTCAGAGCACTTTATAAAACAGATGCTGTATGCAATATTATACCGTTTTATAACCTCAAAAATTCTAATGGATAGGAGTTAAGAAATTTTAGAGTAAATTCGAATGTGTATACGTGCAGTCTTTATAAATATCTTACACAATATTATTTTAATATTTTAGCAGATTTTTCAGGTTCAAACAATTTATGGAGGTAGTTATAAAGGAATCATTACCCACCTTCTCGACATCTTCATCATCCGACATGGTGCTTTTTATACTTATAAAAAGTAAAAAATTAAGTTTTGTATATCTCTAGAAATATTTCTCAGATTTACCGTAATGATAGAAAAGCACACTCGTGAACACTAATCCGCTGTGTGAGACGGCTTTTAAGCATTTTTTCAAGTTCTATTGAGTTCTATTTTATCACGTTTTTCTATTATGTAACGTACGTTCCAGGAATTTCAGATTACTTTGATACTTCGATTTTGTTTAGGTATTTTCCGCTTTGTTGCGTTCTCTTGATTCTTTTCCTTCCGTTCGGTCCCATGATTGGATCATGATTCGGTTCCATTCCACAATTCGCCACTGTTGTCTATTGCACATGAGCAGAAGACACTTGAAGTCACGTGACATTTAAAGTTTCATCTGGAACTGTCTGGATCGTTTCAGTTATCACCGCCGGCCGGTGAAACAAAGCATCGCACTTGCAAACACTTGCAAATGTCGGAAAACGCGGCATAATCAGCTTCATTGTTTTGTGATCACGTTAGAACGTTTAAATCGCGGTATTATGGCTGTAAAAAGAAAAGACAGTGACGAAAGTGAAACCAGTGAATCGGAAAAGACAGAGTTAACACATGCGTCCATTCTTTGGATTAATGCTGGCATCACCGAGATTATTCCCATTTCTGAAGTGGAAGGCTTGAATCCAGAGCACGCCGAAGACTTTGATCGACAGAAAAAATATAAATATTGGTTGAACGACGAGAAGTTTGTCTACGTATATGTTCTTCGACTAGGAAGTAAGTACATGCTAATTTTTATCGATATTAATATTTACTGGGACAATTTAGAATAAAATAAAAATACATTAAAAATTTTTCTGTATTATACCCACGAAGTTTTTACATTATTGCTGCTAGCAAATGACGCAATTATGAAAGTAAGTATATGAAAGAATCACATATCGGGAAAAATTATTCATATTCTAATTGATCTTTGACTTAAAATTGAGATATTTTAAAATAATTTCACACTTTATTATTTAAATTTCTACTTTTAAACATAAAATATGACATAAAAGAAATTATTCAGTAAAGAAGTGCAATTTTCATTCCAATGATTGGCTTTAGTTTGACGAAAAAATAAACAATAATAAAAAAATTTGCATAGCTTTAAATAATTGTGGGACGGGATGGATGCATGCGGGTATGCATCGAAATGTGTCAGCTATTGAGAAATGGGTCAAAGGGGAGAAATTGGCGCAAAATATTAATAATTTCAACAGGCCTGAAAAAGCAGAAAAATAAATGGATAGGCCCTGAGTTATTGGCCGGTGGACGGTGACGGGGTGACGATCACATACATATAAAAACCGTTTTATTTTCTTAAGGACAGATAATCTAATGGTTATTAATTACAAACAGTCTGATGCCTTCGGAAATCATTTGACTTCCTTTGAAACATATAAAATTGGTAAAATCTGTTAAAATAAATCAGTAAAAATCATTTGAAATCCTTTTAATATAAAATCTAAACTTATTTTTATTTCATTCATTTTCCAAATTTCTCTAGAAGTCCCTTAAAATCGAGCTTAAAATATATGGAAATTCTACCAAATTCTTTGAAATCCCTTGAAATTTTCGATATATTTTGTCATTCTTTAAAACCTGGTAAAATATCTCAAAATCTTTTTTAATCCCGTAAATCCTTTGAAATGATTTAGAGGTCCTGTGAAGTTCCTTAAATATTGTGAAATTCTTTCAAAACCATTGAAATCTTTGCAAATCCTAGAAAATTCTTATGCATTCGTTGAAATTTTTTGAAATCTCTTAATAATCTTTTAATAATCTTTTAATAATCTTTTAATAATCTTAATAATAATAATCTTAATTAATAATTTTAATAATCTCTTAATAATCTTAGTAATCTTTTTAAATAATTTAAAATCTTAACAATCATGTGAAAGTTTTTTAATTCTTTCATATACCTTGAAATGGTTGAAATTCGTGGAAATTCCTTGAATTAAAATTGATTTTATTCTCTAAAGTTTTCTATAAATTCATTGAAATCCCTGTAATATTTATTTATTTAATTAATATTAATTAATTTATTTAGTAATAAAATTTAAATATTGTAAATTCCTTGAAATCTTTGATATCCTTGGAGATTCAGTAAAATCCTTTAAATCTGGTAAAATTCGTTGAAATTTTTATAATCGCTAGAAATTTCTTCAAATCGATCCTTGTATATTTAGAAATCCTACAAACATTTTTTGAAATCGCGTGTAGTTTTTGAAATATCTTGAAATCTTTTGGAATCTATTAAAATAGTTTTAAATGTTTTTAAATCCCGTAAATCCTCTGAAATAATTGGAAGTCCTATAAAATCCCTTAAATGCTGTGAAATTCTTCGAGATTTCTTGAAATTTTGAAATCTCTTGGAGTTCTTTGGAACCTTTCAAAATATATTAATATACAGGGTGTCCAAAAAGTTCCGGGACGCCTGAATATTTGCATAGGTAAAATATTTTCCAAAAACATTTAAGTCATTCTTGGAGTAACTTTTAACGAGGAATTCAATGGTGAACTTGGTTTTGACCTTGACGATGACCTTCAGGGTTATTTCAAGCTCAACTTGTTTTTTAAAAATAGAAACCCCCTTATTTGACGTCGGCAATCGAAAAAGCGGAAAATTTGAGGTTCAAAAATGTACTCAGGTCATAGGTCAGGTGTGACCGTGATGGTCACTTAAAGGTATAAAGGTATCAATAAGGTCGTTAGGAATTATTTCCAGAAGGTGTGCTTCTCAGATGACCTGAGTACATTTTTTAACGTAAAATTTCCCGCTCTTTTGATTGCCGACGTAAAATAAGGGGGTGTCTATTTTTAAAAAAGTTGACCTTGAAATAACCTTGAAGGTCATCGTCAAGGTCAAAACCAAGGTCACCATTAAATTCCTCATTGAAAGTTACTTCAAGAATGACATAAATGTTTTTGGAAAATATTTTACCTGGGGAAATATTCAGCCGTCCCGGAACTTTTTGGACACCCGGTATAATCGTAAAAGTCGATTAAGATTAGTAGAAATCATTTTAAATTCCTTGAATATAAATAAAATCAAACTTATTCATCAGAGTAAATCACTAGCCCATTTAAAGAAAGAATGATACAATTATCTTCATTTATTATGTATGAGAAAAACACTCCCAGGTATTTCCCGCTTTTCCTAGTCAAACTAGAGATTTTTCGGGTTTCTAATACAAAATATGACGTTGAAAATTTAAAATTGGCCATTTTAAATTTAAATGACCGAAATTGTTCGAAAATTATGAATGTGGCCTATTTGGATAAGAAATTTCGATTTTTTCTTGTTTGACATGTTTGTGATCAGAAACCCAACAACCTCGAAGCAGCGTCGAACTGTTCGAGACTCAAAACTTCCGAGAAGTCGAAAATGTTCGAGTACTTGAAACTTTCGAGTACTCGAAAGTTTTCGAAAGGCTCGAGCTCGAACTCGCTTGATTCAAACTGATCGACTTGTTCGAACATCGAGTTTTTCACACTCAAAAGACTTAAAATTATATCATTCAAAATGTATCAATTAACACGTGAAGAAAGCCATTTTAAATGAGAAATTTAAAAACATAATTTTTTAAATTGCGAGAAAAGTTTAAAAACATGTAACTTCAAATCTGAGAGTATTTAATATTTCATACTGCAAGGAAAATGTCGATAATTTTCAGGAAGTGCCGCCGCGGAAAATTTGTTTGATTTTAAAGTAGTAAGCCTCAAAATTCAACAAGTTTAAATCTGAAGCCCCCTCCCCCCTCGCAAATGAACAATGTTCAAATGTGAAGCCTATAAAATTGTCTACTTTTAAATTACTAACAATAAAATCTAAACATGAAACAGTCAATATTTGATATATTAAAATAAAAAATTGTTCTACTTTGAACGCTTCCAATTGACATCTTATATGAGATCATTTAATTTTGAACACTTTTAATCGGTTAATTATATTGCATTTGAAGTCCTTTGTATTTGAAATTGTTGTAATCTTTAAAGTTTTAGTTAGTTTTAACTAAAATTCCCGGATAATTCCCGGTTTCCCAGTCAGTGGCTATCCTGATAGGTTAAGATATGTATAAAGTGTTACACGGATTTTTCTTTCAAATTTTAGCAAGCATCGAGGACATTGAACAAAGAAATAACATAAAAAGATTAAGATTTCCAAACAAAAGAAATACCAGTTTTTGCTCGGATAGTGCTGAGCGACAAAACGTTGCACCGAAGAAAGTAAGTTGAACTATTTTATTAATTAATTATTTTCGCAAATATTTTTAACATGCAGAAAGTAAGATAAAAATAATTGTAGATAACGATTTACAGTAGATAATCTTAATTAACTGGAAAACTAGAAAAAAAATGTTGATTATTTACCTTAATAAAACATTTTTGTAGCATGTTTATACATTAGAATTAAAGCTTGAAGTTTAATGAACAATATTTATTGATGCAAAGCGTTCTTTTTTTATTATTTATAAATATTTGAGGACTTTGTATTGGACATTACATTTTCCAACAGTAGATAACCAACAGTAGATAATCCCAAAATTGCGAAAAATTTCGTTGTCAAAATTGGCAGCTCTGCGACTATCTCGCAGTTGTTTTAAGTTAAAGGTTGTGTTTGTTTCATTATTTTGATTCGTGAAGTTTTTAAATTTGAGTTATTGTAAATAATAAACCAAGAAAATAGCGTAAATTATTAACATAGTTATTAAAAAGCAAATACATTTTAGTTGTCTTAAGGAGTCTTTCGGAAAAGATATAATTTTTAGGATTAAGGTATGTAAACATTCTGTACTTTTCTGTCATCACATGTCAGGTTAAATGTTAAGATTAAACATTTCGTACCAATCTCACGGAATATCAGAGATAAAGAAAATGTCAAAAATTCAAGCTTGTGTGATTTTTGTAAAATAATCAGAGTTTTAACTATTATTTACTCAATAAAATGAATTTAATTGTAAGTATACTAATGATAAATTATAATTATCGAGAATTGAGTATTCTGTCATGCGCAGGAGCAATACCAGAAACGATTATCTATTGATGGATTAAGGTGTCAAAATCGTACCCTTGACCGGGTCTAATAAAAATATTTAATACAGCTGATTGACTAATTTCGTGATATTTTTTTCTATAAGAATATTTAATGGAATATGTAAGCTTTATTTCAGAAAGAAATTTTTTCTTTATTTTTGGAAACTGATGCAGTTAAATGCTGTTGAATTTTTTCCTATCTACTGATGTATTCATTATCAATGTGTTTTGGGCAATATTCAGAAAGAAGACGCAAAGAGAAGATTGTTTACCGATGAGGAGGATTTTCAAGAGAAGGAAGACCGTTTGATAAGAAACAGGAAAAAACTGTTTGAATCTGATGAGTCAAACTCTTCTGACATCCATGAAAAAACATTGGAGTTAGAAAAGTCACAAGAAGACAGAAACGGTAGGTGCATCAAGTATATAGCAATTGCCTTATTATAAAGAATAATCAGGAAAGTAATGTACTAAGAAAAACTTAACTTCTGAATATTTTTTTAAATGAATCGAATTTTTCCTAAACCTTTTAATAAATCCTGCAATATTAAAAAAATTACCCTAAAATCTTCCAGATTATTTTTTCCACAATTTTAAGAATCTTTTGAGAATCTTCTTAAATATTCTCTTAAAATTATTTTTTTAAAATAAAAAATCACTTTTAATTTTCCAAGGAATCTTAAGCGGCCGTTCGAAAAATACGTAACGCTTTTACCTGATAGTTTTGACTCCCCCCCCACCCTCCCCCTATGTAATAAGGTATGTAAAAATGTTTCAAATCTTTTGAAATCTTTTCAAGTTTTAAATTATGTTTAAATCTTTTCAAAACTTATGAATATTTCCTGAACTTACTCGAATTTTTTCTAAATGAATAATTGTTTAACTACTACATACATAAAAATTCAACAATTTCACCTAAAAATATATTTTTTTCAAATATTACAATTAAAATTAAGATTTTAACGTTTAGTTTGAATATTTCGTATATAATTGCTCATTTTAAATAAACAGTCAAACATTGCTAACTATTAAAAAATTGTTTCTTTTTTCTCAATTAAAATCTTTCAAATTTAATGGTTTAAGCATGGAATATTGTAGACTGAAACTAGACTTGAATTAGACTTTACTAGGATTTAAAATTTGATGAAAGCGTTGAAGTACTCATGAATTGGACGTTTATATTTGTTTAACTACTAAGCTTTCAAAATAAAACAGTTCAATTCTTAAAGTAAAAGTATGTAAATTGTTTAATTTCGAAAGGATTCAGAATCGTCCTGAAAATCAATAAATTATTGTTCGATATCGAATACTTGAACTACAGTTCAATTTTTAAAATAAGTAATTAATTTATATTCACAGTTGATCAAATAAAAAATAAAAAATTTCGAAAAATGTCAATTTCAAACGATATTCATTTTTATTGTTTAAGTCTTCAAAGTTGTATTTTTAAATTCTTTTAATTGAAAACGTACCTTAAAAATGAAGACCTAAAATGGAAAATATTTATAGTAAATGATTTTAGAATTGCACATTGTAAACTGAATGATTTCATAATTGAAAAAGCTAACAATTGAACTTAACATTTAAAACAAGTTTAAACCAAACTTGTTTTAAATTGCATTATACCATGCGATACGAAATTTGAGATATTTCAAATGATAGGATAGGTTCATCTCTTAAAAATTTGCCTAATTTCCGATCAAAAAATAAATTCAATATCATTTTCCGATTTTTGACGGTCTCAAAATATTGCCGGTCATTTCCTGATACCCCGGTCCAGCGGCTACCCTGTTATATCTGGCAATGCAGTGAAGCCCATCTAAACGACGATGTCACTTTTGCAAGGTTTTCTTTAGCACTGCAGAGTTGACATCAAGTAGAATAATCGTTTATTTATAAATCGCAATTCCTTTTCAAGGTGAGTTAGAAGAAGACTCTCTCATAAGAAATTATAGCTTGGAATCAACAAGTTCTGCCGATACTGTCTTATTAACCTCAGAAGAGGGGATCAGAAAAGTTGGACGGTTCAGCAGTTTGCATCAGGGTAATGAACAAGCAGACAAAACTGAAAGGGTTTCACTTCCAGAAAAGGGTTATCTGCTAACTGACCCAGCAGAGAATTCAAAACCCAGCAATTCAGCAATTCCAAAAAGTACTTTAGGTGCATCAGAATGGACACCAGCGATTTTACCACCAAAAGAAAGAATTTCAGTTCCAGAAGAGGGTGACCTGCTAACTCAACCAGCAGAGACTTCACAACCCAGCACTTCGGCAATTCCAAAAAGTACTTCAGCTGCATCAGAACAGACACCAGCGATTTTGTCACCAAAAGAAAGAGTTGAGCGCTTACGAAGAGAGAATGATAATTATGGATCACCTGTGCACCGCGCATCTCAAACGAACCAGAGAGATGCCCAACCGTGTTACGAATCCCCGCGAAGACAAATTGATAATAATGGTTCACCTGTGCACCGCGGACCTCAAATTAACCAGAGAGATGCCCAATCGCGTTACGAACCCCCGCGAAGACAAATTGAAAATAATGGATCACCTGTGCACCGCGGACTTCAAATGAACCAGAGAGATGCCCAACCGCGTTACATTACTGAAGACGATAAGGTAAGATTACTACTTATTAATTTTCATCTAAAGCAGTCGTTATTAAAGCAAGGAGACTTTCTTAAATATTCGTCACATTTTTTATGTAAATTGGTTGTTCTGATTTATAATTTTAAGAAAATGTTTCAAAAAATGTGTTAAGGATTTTTTTGTTTGCAAGTATTAACCTTTAGGACGCAACAGCGACTCGCTTACAATGCTCGCAGGACTTATCTCGCCTCGGCTTCCATCGTCCTGCAAGCATTGCCGCTCGTCGCGTAAAGACCCTCATTATGCGTCTCGGCGCATAATATGCTATTATTCAATTTCCGCAACTTTGTTATTACATAGCCTTTTATTAAAAATTGTTCAATTTCGCAGGGTTCCCCATTAAAATTATTGTGCTAGGGAAAAAGTTAGAGATAAAAGTTACAGGGTGTCTGAGAAATCTGTCATAAATTTAAATGAGAAATTTTTATTTTCTGCGTAAAATTACTGAAGGCAGTATAAAAGTAAAACTAGAGAAATTTCTTTTTTGTTATATGTTTTTGTCGGTAAGTTTGTTACTTAAAAACATGGCATTTGAGAAAAAGAACTTTTCATATTTGCTAGTAAATTGCCGATCGTATTATAGTCATTTATCACAACAAGCTTTTCACAGTCTAGTAAAAAAATTCGAACTTTGAAAGCTTAAAATTTCTTCATTTAAGTTAATTAAATAAAAACTGAATTGCAAATTGAACCACTGAAAGTGCATCTCTTCTGAATTTTGAACTTTAAAAATAGAAGCTTAAAATTGTTTTAATTCCAACACTTAATGATTTACACGTATAAAGTGGATGCTATTAACGTTCTGAACAATTTTAAATTGAATGCTGTAAAATTTTTTAACTTTTATGAGTTTAACAGTTGATAGATTTCTGGTTAAAAAATGAGCACTTCAGAGCAAAAGAAAGATTCCTCAGAGTCGTGAGGAAAAACGGGACAACTATCGTTGCGCTGTCTTACTCTTCAGGCATTCTTCGTCACTTTCTCTTTCTAAAGGTACTTGTCTCGTTTTTCCTCACGACTCTGAGGAGTCTTTTTTTTGCTCTGAAGTGCTCGAATATAAATCCACGTTTTCATTTTCAATGCTCTAAATTAAAGAACGAATCAATATATTTATAAATGTTGAAAATTATATTATTTTGAAGCCATTTTAGTTAGAAAATTAAAAATTGAACGATGTTGAATTTCATTTAAAACTAAACACCTTTTAAATTAGAAGTTACATTATTTTGAAATAAAGTCGTTCGAAATCAGTATTTCTTTGATAGTTATTTATACATCAACATTGAGAAATGTCCATTACAAACTAAAAATGCAACAAAATGAAACAATTAAAATTCTAACGTTCAAAGTTCAAATTTAGCACTCTGACTTTTTAACGATTTAAGGATTCTTATTTGAAACAATTCAGTTTGAAATTGTTTAGTTTTGCACGTTCTATTTATAATTGCTTATTTTGCATAAACAGTCGAATTTTGCTAAATAATGTAGAATGTTTTTTTTTTATAAAAAAAAGCTTTACAATTGCACGGGTTAAAAATTCAATATTTTAGACTAAAACAATATTCGAATATACGACTTGAGATTGAATAAAAATTAAAAATAGTTTATAAAGTTTCAGTCGGACGTTTGCGTTTGTTTAACTACTAAGGTTTTCGAATTGAAAAAGTTCAATTTTTAACGTACAAATCTGTAAATATTGTAGTTTTGAAAAAATTCAGAATTGCCTCGTAAAATGAATTTTCGGGGTTTTCCGGATCTCAAAAATTCCCAGTCCATCGGCCAGTCTCTTTTAAAATTATCAGTTTTAGGGTAAAAATTCAACAAGGTCGAGATAATACATTTTTCCAATAAATTGTGTTCATGTTTTTGCGATGATCGAAGTATTTATTTATTCTGAGGAATCTTTGATTAGATTTTTGTTCTTCAAATTTTACTTTTTATTCGAATTAGTATTTATTTCAGTAATTTTTATATACTATTTTTAATCACCGCATGCAAGGTGGAAGTTTTCAATTATTTTAAAAAGATTTTGTTATGCTTTATGTATGTTTCGTTTTGAGTGATCATTAATTTGAAGAGCGCATATTTCATAGTAAACGTTTTCTTCTCAAGTTGTAGAACAAGAACAATATGAAGCAAGTTTACATCAAATGGCAATAACAATTTGATAAGATAAAAAAACCTGCGAGAAAATTCAAAATGAAAAAATTTCTTGGGCTTGTTTTGAAGCTGATTTTCCATAGAATTTAATCGACGTTTCAACAAAACTGTGCTAATTTTTCCATGGATTCTATAAAGATCTGGACTTGGAACAAATAAGTCGTAACAATTTTCAAACCTTCGTCTTATCCTGTTTCTAATTTTGATTTAGAAGTAATGAAAGTCTCATGACTAGTTATCCTGTTAAAAGAATATTCATTTTTCAAACTTTTCTAGTATCTTTTAGTACTTTTGGAACTAATAATAATGTGGAAATTGAGACACAATATCACCAGAGAAAACTGGGAAAAACGTTAATTCCGATCCGGGAAATCCGGGAATTCGCCCGAAATTTGAAAACGAAATTTCTCTTGACACCCTGAAGTAATGGCATTTTGAATCATTTAATATTTAATTAATTTTAAAATTTGAGTTTGACTACAAAATTATCTGTATTCTATCATGTGGTTTCAGCTGTGAATTCTTAATTTTTTTAATTATGTAATTCGTGAATGAATAATGGTAATGAAACAATAATATATATATTACCTCAACAATATTTTGGTAATTTTTTATTTACAATTATTCCTTTGAATAGGTGTATCTTGGTGGTGGGCGATACGTCTACGAGGACGTGTGGGCCCTGATGCTCATGAAAAACGATTCGCGATTCGTTCGAGACATGGCCGAAGCATTGTGGGGCAGAGACACTCTGCGCCAGAGATGACTTCGTAAAACAAATTCCGGAAATGAGGTTGGAGAAGATGATGGCATAAAGCCCTTGACCCCAGAAAAGTACCAGCTTGTTAAAGGTATATTATGAGAGTGTCTATCTGACCGGAAAACCGGGAAATGACCGGGAATTTAATTTAGTGACCGAGACTTTTCTCTCAAATCTACTGAATATGCAAATTAAAACCTTTTTAATACATTTTATTGCTCTAATTCTAAGTTGAGACAAGGAATTTCAGTAAAAAATTATAATTTTGAGTTTTCTATCAGGAATTATAATTTTCATTTTAGATTCACTTTAGAACAGGAAATTTTGTTAAGGACTTTAACTTTTACTTTAGGACATGCAGTTTCCGTGAAAAATTGAAACGGTGAAAGCTGAACGGTGCTAAGATCCAATCAAACTAATTTTACAGGAGAAGCCACAAACCTTTCTGGAGGAACAATTTACCAGCGATTGAGTATATTGTTTTTTCCTATAAGTGGATGGATGACTTTAATACTAGTTGTGTAAAAAATTGATGGCGCTACGTGTACATGTAATAATCGATTGGAAATGGCAATGGAATTAGCACTGTTTAGTTTTCCCTGGTTTTATAAATGAAAAAGGTACATATTTAACTTTTGGGTAAAAATGTCAAAACTTTAATTTTCTCACTGAAAGAGGTGTAAAAAGCAAGAAAAGACGATTTTTGAAGAAACCTCACTTTCATCAAAAAGTGAATTTAGCACCGTTTAACATTATTCGTCAGATTTTAAAAATTTCTTGTGCCGTAGTAGAATTTGTTTGAATTTAAAAATTCTTTCATTTTTTGCAAATAAAAATTCACCAGAATATGTAACATCCCTCTTCAGGGTGGCGACTTGACCCGGAAACCGGGAAAGACCGGGAAATGACCAGGAATTTTACTGACCGGGAAAAAACCGGGAAATGACCGGGAATTTAATTAAAAACCCGGGAATTTACCTCTGATCATAGCAAAATTCAAGTTTTCATAATTTTAATAATTTTGATCAATTAAAAGTGATTTCTAATTTATCTACAGTTGCAGGACATATAATTGTGTTTGTTAGGTTACGGATTTATTTACTATTTCACAGTTCATTGATCTTAGATTTTCAGATTATCTCAGTTTACTCTAATTGAATTATAATTTATTATTGTTCAAGAGAACTTATTATTTATTATTTAATGCACTTGCCTTAACATGGAAAATTAAACAATTTTATCGTGAAAACCCGAGAAATGACCGCTTGCTTTTTATTAATTAAAAAGAGAGCTTATCGTACGATTTAAAGAATGTAACAATTCTTCATGAAATTCTTTTGCAAATTTGTTGCTCTGCGAGATTTTTTTTTCGTTGACTTGAGTTTGATAATCGAATTGATATTATCACGTTTTATTCGGATACTCCTTTACCTGACTTGGAACAGGGAATTTTAGAAAATAATTATCTTTTTTATTTTAGGACAGGGACTTTCCGTAAAGAGATATAATTTCACATGGAATAGGGAATTTTTTACATGGAACGGGAATTTTTTAAAAGAATTATTCGGATTTAGAAGAAAGAAATTTGTAAAAAAATCCCTCTTCCAAGTCAGAATTCGCAACGATTTCAAAGTTCCCTCTTTTAAATTTTAGATGAAGAAAGTACTTCAAGCCGTTGGTTGCAGATTCATCATTTTAATTTGAAATTCATCTCTGGTTGTGAATGTAACTACTTTGTTGAAAATCATTTTATCTTCTTTTGGTAAAAAAATCAAATATTGGTTGAAAATTGATATTTTGCATTTAAAAATTAAACTATTGGTTTAAAAATCGATGTACTTTGTGGATAATTCATCTTTTCTTTTTTT
>CAKNYM010061298.1:0-22574 GCA_932195095.1 Andricus curvator | reverse complement strand
AGTTACATACCCAGCAAGTAGACCGTATTGAATTGTTTGTAAATATACTCAAAAAGTGAGTCAATGATTATACAATAAATAAATAATTTTATTTTGCTCAAATAATTTAATTAATAATCAGAGAAAGGAAAAATAGTTTATTTTTGATTTATATTTTTTTAATTTGTTCAAAAATATACTAATATCAATGATTTCATAAACAAAGCAAGATATGGAAAGAAGAGAACATGTCGCTCAAAAAAGCCTGTTTAAGTTATAACTGTCTGTTAATTAAGTCTATTAATAAATATTACGAATTTGCTGCACCATCAGTTGTGTAAATCAAATTTTCTAAATAAGTGATTTATTTCATGATAAAAGAGAACATTTCAATTTCACATGATTTCTCAATATCATATTTATTTTATATTTCAATATTAGGAAATAATGATGTTGTTAACAATTTGCTGCCGCAGTATACAATTTGTAAACTTTTTCACACTTTTAAAGAGATAAGAAAAATGAAATAATTGAAAAAAACGTACAATATCTTAATTTACAAAATTTGTAAACTGTCAGTACCCGTAAAAAATAGTAACCGGTACCGATAATAAGATTTTTGGGAAAGTTTCAAATTATTTAGATTTTAGAATGATTTATTTAGAACAGAATTTAAAATATTTTAAGACAATTAAAATATTTTGTAGGAAAACTGAAATGGAAAGCAGCGGGGGTGCCTTTTTTTTGCTGCCGACAGCTGATGCCTTTCTTTGACTCGTGCTCCTGAACTCCTACCCAGCCATTGACGCCTCTTCTGACCGGCAGCCAAAAAAAGCACCTTCGCTGGTTCCTAACACTTGCTTTCCAACAAAAATATGTTCGAAAATATCGCGATTTCCACCAAAAATAAAACAATCACATCCTTCCAACAGATTGTAAATAATTACATAACCTATCCGTTACAGTTTGGAGTTTGAATCGCTTTAATATCTTCATTAGAACTGAAGAAAGTATAGTTGTACATTTTTGTAATTTCAAGCAACAATTTTTATTATTTCTCAAATTTGTCAACAGCAATTTTTTCACAAATGTTTTACTCATATTCATGAATTTTTTCAAATTTTCACCATTGCCTCTTGTATAAGAAATAATTTTCTAAACTTGACTCTTCTTAAATGTGCCCGAAATTCCTTACTTTTTTTACATTTTTCAGTCTGCAAAGCACAAAAATTTTGATGTGTAAACATCTTTGATCTCGATATGGGGAGTCGCGCCTGAGTCGAGTGAAACCATGGCTCGAAAGTGTAACGCAAGCCTCTGACACACGCGTTGTGTCGTGTGACAGAGACCGGAGGCTGGCTTCTCTTCACCCATTCAAAAGAGCCCTTCAGTTATTCTTCTCTCTCTCTCTCTCTGTTATTCTCTAAAAAAATTTGTATTTCCGAACTTATTGATATTTTTCGGAAACATTAAAATTTGATTTATATTTTTTGGAAACATATAAATTGTATGTTTTTTTAAACAACTTCTAATAAAATTAACACACACTGCCTTTAAGTTATGTGCATAAAACGGTTACTTCAATCAGTTTTCATGCAATAATTGAAAAAAAAATTTACAGTTTATTTTTATTAAAACTAGGGTAATTGTTCAACCTACTAAAAAATAGACGTCTGGAAACTTTTGCACGGCATTATATATAAAAGAAAATTCATTTTTATACTCCTACATGTACGTGAGTTATTATTTGCTTTATGTAAGATTTCAATTTCAGTTAACGTTTACCGAAGATGTTTACACATAAATCTATCTTGGGTCGTAGTTTAGGATGCACGTGAGGTTTTTTTACATTAAAGACTTCAAGCTCATTTACGTAGAACACTTTCACTTTGTTTTCTCTCATATTTTTGAATAACACAACATATTGAGTTCTGAAATATATAAATGTCTTCCTTAGGATGTGCACTTGAGCATAGGTGTGCTACTTTTTGCGCGCGGCAATGCCATGGAGAGCGCTGCACAGTGGGCCGGGAGACCCGAAATCTTGACCAAAAACCAAGTATGGAATTTGAATAAATCAAACTAGTTATCATCTTGTAGAAACTCCAGAGTACTTAAAAATCGATTCTTACGATTATAATTACCTATTATTGTTATTGCGTGATTTCTTGAAATTAGAAAAGCACATGAAATCAGTAATAAGAGGGATAATGCAATAACTAATGTATTTTTGAATAATTTCGTAGTATAAATTGTGTCGGTTGTATTTTTGCATCAACGAATGTTCAGACAATATGTAATAGGCGCAATGGCTGTGAAAAATATATAGGTTTAACATTTTTTGTGTAATTTATTCACGAATAAAGTGATATTTTTCAAGTTGGAGCCATTTCGTTTCTCTGATATTTTATACAACACACCCAAATGAGAAAAATGAGCTAGCATTTCGTTCAATATGTACTTTGAGCCTGATCTGTGCCATTTTGCGCGTTTTAATTTGATAAAAAAAAAAAAAATTTACTCGAATCATGGCTGTGCGCATTCATTCGTTCCCACTTGTATGGAGATATTCAAAGCACTCGCCTACTCATCAACATCTATGCTATTACTAACATGAAAGCAATACAAATTATTTATAAATATCATTATTGAAGACAATAATAATTATTTATAATTATTATAATATATTATTTAATGAAGTTGAAATTTAATATACTTTAATTAAAAACATATGTGATAAATAAAAAATTGATCATGAATTGATTAATATATAATAAACAATATATTTTAAATAATCAAATATGTACTCAGCACCCATATAAGAGAGACCCGAGGAGAATCACTAGAATCTAATATTTTTAGTCCATTCCGTCAACTTTTCAAAATTCTTGCCGCCGTTTCGGATCCATTATTTAAAATGTTCTATTTTTGACCAAAGATTCGCTATCAGCTATCACGAAAACCCCTGAGTAAGCATTTCTAGCCCAATCCGTTCCGAATTTTGCATTTTTTACTCAAAATTCGTCACCAGCGACCCCTGAAACCCCCGAGTGAGCACTTTTATCCGAATCCGTCAGCTTCTCTCAATTTTCGCCGCTCTTTTAAATGCACCATTTTTAATTTTCAATTTTCACGTGAAACCCCCCAGTAAGCACTTTTAGCCCAATCTGTCAAATTTTCTACAATTTCTCCGCAATTTTGAATACGCCATTTTGAATTTTATATTTTTGATTGAAAACTCGTAATGAGCGACCCCTAGAACCCCTGAATAAACACTTTCAGCCTAATCTGTCAACTTTTCTAAAAAATTCGGCGCCATTTTGAATTTTTTGTTTTTGACCCAAAAATTCGTAATCAGCGACCCTGAAAACCCCCGGGTAAGCACTTTTAGCCAGATTGTTCAATGTTTTTAATTTTGCCAATAGGCCAGTCAACGAAGGATTTTAAATGGAAATAAATTAAAACAAGCTACATAGGTGCTAAAACCCTTCATGAGGGGGTCTTGAAACACCTCCTAAAATTCAGTAAATTTGGAGTGGGAGCTCGAGTCGCCATCTTCCAATATGGCGGCTTATTTCACGTTTTTGGATTGAAAAGATTGAACATTTTTGGAAGTTTTTTCTTTCTGCATTTGTGAGCGATTGCCTCTGTGAAAACGAGTGCAGTTTATTGTTTCGAGCATGGCTGAAGGTAATCTATCGTGCAATATTAATAATTTTGGTGTAGCTATATTATTTATTTAATACTGCAAATTATTTTGACCATTTGCAACGCTTAATTTAAAACTTAAACTTTCTCGAAGTAGGGACTTCCTCATGTACTTTCCTCATGTCTCAAAAACGCACACGGAAAAAATTTGTACTTTAGGAATTACAGAATTAGTTCCGATGTGGCGGATATGAGAAAAAATCCGTAATAATTACAGACCTATGTTATTTTAAATTATGCAGAACTTTTTCTATGAGAATTAAATATAATGCAGGAAGAATTCTTAAATGGGACAGCAATTTTAGCAACGGGAAGCTTTACAATTTGCGAAACTAAAGTCCGTTAAAAACAAAGTGGAAGAGTGGACATTTCACAGAACGCCTCTCAAATCAAAAACACGGCAGAGTTCTGTGATTTCTACATCACCGCGCCGTCGTTTCCAATACGAAAAAAAAATTCCGATTTATAGAGGGGCTTCTATATTCAGCCTACTTTGTATATTAGAAGGAAGGAAGCAAGGACGGACCGAGGACACACACGAGAGACACATTCTTAAGTTATTGTACGCACACAAACATAATATGATTCTATAGTCTAACCTAACATATATATATACATATAATCCACGCAACGCACTTTCCTAACGCAGAATATCGCACGCTGAGAATATTGGCCGAAGTGGTCCTTATATACTAACCAAGAAAATTCTCACCGCTTGTGAGAAACAACCAGTGCCGGACCCAAAATTTTTGGTCAAAAATATTCGAACTTAGTATTAAATATTTCATGTCGAAATTTTGTATCTTTTACTATATCGCTCAGAATAAAAATACAAAAATTATAAAAAAATGTTTAAGAAATGTATGGGTAAAAATTCCAACATATATGCGTAGATTAAAAATAGTATAACAATGACTGAAGTAAATACTAATATGAATAAAAAGTAAAACTTGGAAAAAAACTTCTAATTAAAATTTTGTCAGAACAAATATATACATTGATGTTCACAAAAACATGAAAACAATGTTGGCAAAAATTTATTTTTTCGACCTTTTGAATTTTGAATTTTTAACCCTAAAACTAATAATTTTAAAATGTGGTAGCCACTGGACCGGGAAATGTCCAGGATTTTTTTAAACCCGGAAAACCGGAAAGCGGCAATTTTAGCAGTTAAACAAGTGGAAACGTTCGATTCAAACTTTATAAACTATTTTCAATTTTTAAATAATTTAAATTGAATAGACTCATAATTAAACTCTTTTATTCAATTTCAAATTATACGCGTTCAAATATTGTTTCAGTTTTAAATATTCCATTTTTAACCCATTGCAAATTGAAATTTTTTAATTAAAAAAAGGTATTTTTTAATATTGTTTTAATATTGTTTTTAATATAGCAGTATTGGGTTGTTTATTTAAAATAAGCAATTATAAATCAAATATTAAAAACGAAACAATTTGAAAGTGAATTGTTTCAAATAGAAAGTCTTGAATCGTTGAGTGCAAAGTTTAACCTTTTAAGGTAAGAATTTTAATTGTTTCATTTTGTTGAATTTTGAAACTGCAAGTGAAATTTTTAATTTATAAATAATAAATGACCAATTATTTATTGCAAACGGCTTTAAATTAAAAATTTGATTTTAAACCATCAATTGAAAAATGTTTAAGTTTTAATGTTTCTAATCAAAAATTGCTTCAAAATTATATAATTTTCAAAATTTTAAAATGTATTTTATACGCGTAAAGTATTCAGCGTTTAAATGAAAAAAATATTAAGCTTCAATGCCAATAGTTAACAATTCAAAACTCAGGACGATAATACGATCAGGAATTTACTAGAAAAAAACAAAAAAATCTTTCAATTTTATTCTGGCATCAGTAGACTGATTGATTACTTGCCCCTGGTTTTGGTTAGTAAATTTCAAATGTTTCACAACTTCTGATTGGTTAACAACAAATCGGCCACGATCAAATCGTCACTCGCTTTTACCATTGAATCGTATAATTTTATAATAATAATTTCACGCAGAAAATGAAAATTTCTACCTAAACTTGCGACCACATATTTCCCAGACCTGCTCAAACATTTCCATTATTTTCCCGTATTTTTCAAGATGCACAAGATTCCAGGCAAATTCCCGAATTTTCCGGGTCGCTAGACACCGTGATTTTATAATGCCGAATTTCACACTTTTTAATTTTGAAATTTAAAAAATTGAATTCTTTTAAAAGATTGTCTAATTTTAAACGTAATCATAATAATTCATGCATTAGATGTTTTAATTTTAAACGTTTAAATGTGAGACGATCTAATTATAAACGTTTTTATTAATGTTCAGTATAGCAGGATCCATTTTTAATGTACAAATATTTCTTTCTATAGCAATGGGCTTGTAAAAAAAATATATTTGTGTTGAATAAAAGAAAATTTAGTTTGCAGATTAAGACAACAATCATTATTATTTTACTTGAACTGAAATATTATTTCCAGTTTCAAAAATATTTTTAATACAAATAATTTAACTTTTGGGAATTTGAAATGATTTTTAGAAAGTAGCGTTTCAAGACACTGAATTTAAAAATCAGTTAAAACCAATTCCTCTACTTTCCCAAAGGTTTAAGATATGAAATAAAACAAATTTTGTATGGAAAACTCTTGTTAATATATTTATTTACATACGTACTTAAATCTATTGTATAAAAACACTGGAACAATGCACTATGCGCGCACTAATTAACCTTTCTGTAGAGAAAAAAAACTAGGTTTATTCTCCAGGAAGGTGAAAGGATACATTTTTCTATAGATTTTACAGAAAATCTTATATGATTCGAGAACATTGTATATGATTTAAAGAAGTTCCTCTAATTATAGCGAAAAATATTCCAGTAAATTAAATATAAATGTCACAATTGTTTTGAATTTACATAAAATTATTACAAATAGCAGATTATTTTTCACATTCACAGAGTGAGACTTGCTACGTGCAACATAATCCGACACCTTGCTTTCAAGATTTTTATAATATTCAATAAACATAAAAAATACATGTTTGAGGCAGAATGAAATTCTACATTTTGAATTTGATTCGAATTTTCTATAAACAGATCTGCCACACTTAAGTCACTTTTAGTTATTTTTTTCTCAAAAAACTTTTTAATCACTTTTTTAAAATGAAAATCACACTTTACTGACTTAAAAAAAAAATAATTAAAACAAAGATTCCAAGGGTTAACCACATTAAATTCAAATCTACACCCACTTCCCAGTTTTTTAAAAATTCTTTTAAATCCCCTTAAAAACCACTGAATTCAATGGATTTTATTTAAATTTTCAATTTTTTCAATTCAGTTTGAAGGCTTTTAAATTCACCTTAAATTCTTTGAATTTTATCAGATTTTTATTCACTAATTCTATATCACTAATTCTATATGGGTTTCTTATATTTTTCGAGATGAATAACTCTCAAGAAGAAAAATGGAAAAAATCTGGGATATATTGGTTATTCAAATATTAAAACAGTTCCTGATCTAATCACCCTGTCAATTGTATGTACATTTTACTGAAATTGTATAAGTCTGCTCCTTCCAACACTACTTCCATACATTACTGACAAAATTAAGTCATTATCTACTATGCGATAACTTTATTTTTATTATATCAGTAAAATTGTTTATTTTGTGCAGTAAAGGTTGAGAACAATTTAAATAAATTATTTAAAACGTTCAAGATTTTTCAAGCTTCGACGATGTCAAAATAACGAACTGTTATATATTTTTGGTTTTAGGAAGTCACATAATTTACAGAACTCATTAATGAAGCACTTTTCTCAGTACATTTTTAATTAATGAGATTCTTTGTCAAGAAAATTAAATTAAAAAATATTTCGAATTCAGATACAACGCGGTGTTGAATAACGAGAGTTAGCTTCGTTACCAAAGTCGTACACAATTTTCAAAGCTCACAACAGCAATTGTTGACCAATTTTCAAAGTACTTATTTTAAGATAAAAAAAAATGGGACCAATGCGAAATGTACATGGTGATTAGAAGAAGAACAGATTTAGAGATTTTCGTGGTACACCTACTTTTTAAAGAAGGATTTACATCCATAGCTTCGCTATGTAGTTGTAACCGTCGCCCAATTTATTTCTAACAGAAATGATTGTGTTAGAAGCTATATCTTTTAAATTCAGAACGCAATAAGTATACATATTGTCGTCAAAAACTTTAAATGCCTGCAAGTGCTCATCGAAGAAACAGTCACCAAGCAATTTTGAAATTATTTGAAAATCATAATCAGATATGAGAATGGCTTGAACGAGATGAAATTCTGGGCCGTTTTCTGAAAACATCGTTACGATGCTGTTTTGCTTAATTTTATGGCCTAGGTATTTCAGCCATTTTGAGGAACGAATTGTATTATTGACAGATTCTGGAATCAAATGCAAAAATTCTTTAACATTAGGCAATTCGCAAAGTTTTATAAGAGACACAGGGCCTGTTTCAAATGGAAAAAAATCATTATCTTGAGATAAAAATCTATAATTCATCATTAACTGATGCTTAATAGCAATTGTGCGGCACACGTTTTTACGGCAGATAGAGGCACGAGATGTTATTTTTCCGTCTCGATGTTTGCTTTCAAAACGCATGCAACTTAAGGTAGGTAAAGGTCCGACTGCCATCATTATACGTGGGTAATGAATCAAGAAATGATGCTTCGGCTTCATTTGATTAGGATTAAGTGAGGATAGTAAGGTTAGATATTCTGTGATTTCTGACTCTAACAATTTGTAGGTTGTTTTGTGCACAATTTTACTGAAAATAATTTCAACTATTATTTTTAACTTTATAAGCAATTGACAATGATCATTTTGTTCTGGCACGAACGGTCCTACTATCAAAAACAAGCTTCTGATAAGGTTCAGCATTTCAGCTGATGACATTATCAAATATCCCTTCTTGATATGCTTTTCGGAAAGAGGTAGAGGTTTATTCATATTATCATCTGATCCATATTGAAACCCGGAGAGTCTTAAGTTGAGATCATCAAGGGAAAACAATTTTTCAATATATATCAGGTCATTCAAAATGAAAGCTACGTCATAACGCAAGATGCCTTCCAGAAGATCGTGTTGAGGATCAGCGATTAAATTATCAGTCACATGGAAGCTGTCTACTTCATTGAACACGCAAGTTTCTTTAATACCCGAAACAGAAACGTTGTTTTGAGATGCAAGAGTTTTATAATTTTCCGTAGTTCGAAGAATACAGTCACGTTCGTTAAAAACGGTTTGAAATTTTTTGTGTTCAATTAAGAAAAATCGGCAAAAAAAGTTCGCTGAGAAGCTTTCAACAAAACCAAGAATTTGGTGCAAGCCCAGATTGTCGCCCAAAAGTAAAACCAGCACAAAATAAATCTGTTTTGTTTAATTACCGATAGTTACCGAAATACCCTCTCGTTCAAGAAATTGTACTTCCTCGATAGCTTTCGTGAAAGTTATTTTATTTGTGAAAGCTGAACGATGTTTAGAATTAAACAGCAGGAATAGAAAAATATTCTTTACTTTTGACTGTAATTCTGGAGGCAGCACAGCGACGCTGAAATAGCCTGCACCACACTTTGAAACCCCTTTGCGATTACCAAGAGGGTTATTATTTTCGTAATCATCAACGTAAGCTACTGATGGGAGAACAATCTTGTTAGGATATGCTTTAATTTTTTCCTGCCAAAGAGTTCCCGGAACGATATTTTTAACCAAAACTGAATGTTGCTGAACATCAATTAAATATTGTAGTGTACGACCGAGAACTCCTGGCATTTCGAAAAATAATTTTAGAACTTTTCTGATCGGTATAAATTGAGCCACTAGGTCTTTGTGCTTCAATACTTTTTCACCCTGCTTTTCAACTACAACCTTTACCTCACCAAGCTTGTAATTTTCGGGAACCACGAACGTTCCTTGCTGTTTAAACCGAGCAAAACGCTTCGCTTCTGTTGCCACATTCTTAAAAGGTACAGCAAATACCTTTAAAATATTATCGATTTCTGTAACACTTAGAAAATCTCTACCACGTTGGGTTACAGTTTTGCCTATATCCCCTTGAATTGCCTTCAAATATTCCTCAAATAATGTTGAAATATCGGATATTATTTCGTTTGTTCTTGCTCGAGGTACATCAGGAAATTTGTATAATTTGGCGGTAAATAAAGATACTTTTTCAACAAAAGGATTTGAAATTAGTTCACTTGACGTATTTAAACCTTCAGAAAAGATTGCCTCATCAAAAATTTCATCAAACTCATCAGACGAACTATCAGAATCCACGTATAACTCCGACTCATCAGTACCAACCTCTAAATCTTCTGAGTGATCATACGCAGCAACAGCCTCTTCCATGAAAACCTCATTGAGATCATCTCCGAAAGTCAATAATTCAGAAGCATGTTTACTTAAACGATGCTTTCTGTATGAGTCGAATATGAAGTACGTTTTAGAGCAATCGATTTCTTTACAACAGAAATTCTTCAAGTATTTATGCGATAATTCAACATGCAGTATCAGACTTTTATTGTCTTTACATGAAAAATCACAAGTAAGGTAAACGTCCCAGTAATCCCTGCGGTCCCAGTAATCGCCAGTTTTGAAGTGTAAACGCCAGAAGTAAGTATTTTCCGCATTAAAATACATTCCTAAAATATTTTTAAGTAAGTTTGAACAGTGTTTGTTATGGAAACCAAATTAGTTTTTTTGTAAAAATAGTGCACATGGATAAAAAAAATTGATTTGTATTGCCGGTGGCCATGAATCACGAAACGTGGAAAATAGCTTAACATTTAGGTTATGAAAGACGTTTCTTTGTTTAAGCTTTTAATATGTCAAGAAATTACTTGATCGGGACGAAAATTATTTTTTTGTAATGAAAGATCATTTTTGTTTCATAAAATTAAGCAAATTCTTCATTTAGTACCTTCCCGTTCGAAAAATATCGGGCGCGATTATAGGGAATTTCAAAAGCATAGTTGCTCGAGTAATCGCGGGACGAATCTGTCAAAATTTTATTTCCATATTTCGTTACAAATAATGATTTAATTAATTTCAAAAAGGCGTGAAATGAAATCGGAGAACTGACTTGTTACTGCGTGAAAAATAATCGTAATATAAATTAGTGCTTAAAACTGAAAAAAGGTGATGTGAAATATTGGCATGACTATTATAGTGATTTCATCAGCAATTTTTTAGTTTATTATCATATGACTTTATACAACTCAATATTATTTTTCGAATTTTATTTTAAAAAGGAAAGTGTTAATAATTTTTAATTATAATATTCAGCATTATAAAAGAATTTCATCATTGTAGTTATCACTTATCGTGATAAAAATTCTAATAAATATTTACTTCGATTTATTTTTGAGACCACTTTATTTCTTATAATTAAAATATTAATTTTATTCGAAAATATTTTTAATTGAAATAAAAACTAAAATTTTAAAAGAAAATTCATTGTTATTATGATTAATCTTTATAATGTCCATCAGACGTATTGGAACTATCAGAAGATTCGATTTTGAGGTTATGTTTCGACGGATTTCATCTCGGAGGCCTCAATCTCTCGTCAATCAATATAAAACTAACAATACATCTTTCATTTCATTAAAGTATACTTAAAATACAAAGATACACTTGAAATACACGTCCAAATCACTAAAAACTGATTTCAAGAAAACTTAACCTTTTTGGCGAAGACTGGGAAACGACTGGCGATTACTAGTACATGGCAGATTCGGAAATGGCGGTGACTGGGACATCGGTGCTTTTTGACTTTTAATTGTTTATCAATAAGAAGTAATATTGAATATAATGTAAAACCAATTTTTATAATATTCTGGGATGTTTAATGCTTCAATCAGTACCAATAATTTTTTAACTAATCCTTCCAAAACAATTTTCGAAATATTTGAAGTCAATGAAATCTCTTATGGTGGCGATTACTGGGACGTTTACCTTATAACACTGAAACATTTTTAGATATATAAAACTTACTACAAGAATATTTTATACTGGAAGATTTATGCATTTAAGCTGCGCCCGAACTTATTTCCTTGACAATAGCTTTTAATTTTAAACCAAATTTTTCATTTGGTGGCTTAATATCGAATGCCGCAATTTGCACGAATTGCCATAGGTTTTTGGATTTTGTCGGATATTCGCAATCAAATACAAAAAACGTCTTGAAGGCGAGATTCACGGCAGCCAAAAAAGAATCTGTTCCATACCAAATGTCATTGACGACTACGTATGTCTTCTGAATATTTACAACAGAACCCACTATCACAGTGATGGGCTGCAGAGTAAGCTATTCCTCGAGCAAGGTCTGTTTTAGTTTTTCCAGCGTCGCATTTTCTTCGTTTGCAGCCTAAAAAAGATATTTAATTTAAAAGAGATAGGTTTTTTCAAAAATGAAGCACATAGCAACGTCCATTATAAGATGAAGCAGTATAAATATGAAGAAATTGGTACAATTTATACATAATCATTCAACTACAAAAAATATAAATCTCTCAAAGTCGAAAAGCAATTATGGTCTTTATATTTAAAGTCTTGAAAAACTTTATAAGGATTCTCACCGGAATTTGCAACATATACGAACTTCGATAGGAATCACTCTTCAAAATTCGAATTGACTGGTCCTCTTCCTGTGCGTTCTGGTAATTTGCTGGGTTTTCGTTCTCATCCGTTTCTATCTCACCGCGTTTCCTTTTCTTTTCAAGCTTCGCTTTACCGCACGGAATTAGTTTTGGGAGTAAATAAAATATCACAGCTGTCTGGTTGTCTGCAATAATATGAATAAAAAATTACTGGAAAATTTTCATTTTTAAAATACCTGCGATGGAAGAAGAATATACACAAAATGTAAACACTCGCAGGAAATTGATAAACATTGAAAGGAAAAAATAATAGTTAAGTATTGCAGTGTTAAGTACCTGGCTGCAAATTCGGCAACAACTTGAAATATGCACTGTCATGAGCTGAAAGCTTTGCTCTGCCTAAAAGACGTATTAAATGAGTCTTGATATTTGGCCAATTACCCAAAAGAACATTTGCTTTACCCGGGTACAATTAATCGAAATCAAGTTCAATCTGCAACATAATGTAGTAATTATTTATAATTAATAAATAATTCCAAATGATTGTATAATAAAAAACATACCAATTCCCGTCCAAGCTGCTCTCGCAAAGCTTTAAACTTTTTTAAGTATTCCTGGACACTTACTCTTTCCACCTTTAGGAAAACATCTCTGAACTCACGTGTTTCAGACCAGTAGGTTTTGACCCTTTCAATATCATCGGAATGAGTTTCAAGATATTTAATTTTCTCTTTTGTCGTATCTGAAATAAACTATTATGAATACCTGCTACAAAACATAGAGGTACACAAAATAATTTCCAAATGCCTAAACTGCAAATGCAATATTTTCTCTAGTCGGATGGATTGTTTTTGATTTTTGTGTACTTGGTTTCAAAATACCAGTCGCTCTTAACTGTCCTTTTCGATAGTCGAAGCGATAAAGCAATTTTCCAGCTGCAGGGCATCTAACATCATTTTCTTTACGAAACTCAGTGTAATACGTCTCGGCATTTTCAGTAGGAAATAGACGTTCAATTTCTGATGAAAATTTTTTAAATTCTTCTTTATCTATGCTGTTAAGAAAATGTAAAAAGAAATAAAAACCAGCGTTTACTCTTGCATCCAATTTCAGATAGTTATTTTTATTTACTGCGTGCTGTAGAGTAGGAAATTTATCTAAAATAGGGTATATAAATAAATGAGAAACGTACATCAAATCGTCAAGTGGCCGTCCTTTATAGCTTTTCATCAACGTAAATTCCTTTTTTCGAATAAAGGATTGGACAATGATGGTCCTAGCCCTTTCAGGCATAAAGCCATCATCAATGTAAGCTTTCAGAACAACTTTTGCATCGCTTTCAAACCCAAGTAACTTCACTAAAGTCTAAAATAGTATTAGTTATATTTATTATCCTGTTTACATTTTGAATATAGAAATGCCCTATTAATTTAATTCCAAACAGAATTTTTGGACATAAAAACTTGTCCAACCTAATACCATTCCTTTCACGAAAAAAAAATTAACTCCAAAATTCAGTGTTCCAAAGATTAAAAATTGATCTTTTCTTATTAAAAAATTTCTTGTCATTTTCTCATTTTCCCAAATAGCTAAACATTTTTTTTTATATTTGCATCCTTACACCAGGGATCCGACCGAAACTTTGGTTCCATTTCGTTACTGACAACTAAACAAAATAATTTTAATTCAATCATTAATGTAATTTGAGATATTATCTAATTTCGTTCAAATCTAGAAATAGCAGTTCAAAGTATAGCGAAAAATTATTTTTTTCTATCAATAACGAAATGGAACGAAACTTTTGGTCGGATCCCTGCCTTATACTAAAGTAATTAACGTACTTTTAAACGTGGATCTGCTTCTAAATCGATTTGCCCAACAACTGGGTCCAGGAGTTCAGTATCAATGTCGATTTCTTCATTATTGTTTAAACCAAGCGTGTGCACTTCGTTATTCTGAACAGCCTGCACTTGACAAATAATAAATGCAGTGAAATTTGAACATATTCAAACCTTTGTTGTTGAGATTTATATTTAAATCGTACTTTGTATTTTTATTCCATATGGGCTCAGGGAAACGTCCATTGATTACGGAAGGAAGATTTTTTTAATGTTAGAACCCCTCCTCCCTGTTGTGAGCATTCGTAAGATTGTTGTCACCCCATCCCCTTTCTTACGTAAGATTTTATTTTTTTACTCAATGTATCAACAATATATCCATTATTTTTATTGTAAGCGAGATTTCCAAATATTGGAAGGGGTCTTAAAATATTTGAGCAATTTTCAATGATTTCAAAGGTTTTCAATAGATTTCAAGCGATTGTAAGGAATTTCAGAGGACTACAAAGTATTTCGGAGAATTACAATTTTTTACGCAATTTAAAGATATTTCCAACGCTTTTTAGAGATTTCAAGGGATTTCAAAAGATCTTCAATTATTACAAAAGTTGCAGGTTATTTTAAGCGATTCTAAAGGATTACGGGAATTTTTATAATTTTCAAATTATTTTAAAAGATTTCAAGAGTTTGAAGATATTACTACAATTTCAAAGAGGACCTCAATTTTTGAAGGGATTTTACAGGATTTCTGGGAGTTCAAGAAGTTTAATCTGATCTTACGGGATTTCAAGAGATGCCGAAGGATTTCGGAGGATTTTTAGCGATTTTAAGGACTTTAAAGAATTAAAAAAGATTGTCGCTGATTACAACAAATTTTAAGGAATTTCGAGGGACTTTAGAAGAGCTTTAAAATGTTTGAAATACTTCAAAAGAGGTTAAGTAATATATCGAAATATTTTACGGAATCTCAAAGAAATTTAAGGGATTTCGATGATGGTTACTCGTTTCAAAACTATTTGCAATATCCACGGAATTCAAAGGATTTCAAGGCATATATTACATGATACAAAAAATAAAACAAATAATGATCTAATGTGTATAGTAGCATAAAAAGTAATGTTAACAACCAAAACAGGTTTCAATTGGGATCTTAAAAAAAAATTAAAGACGAAACTTACGTAAGAAATGCTTTGTCCCCCCCCCCCAAGAAGTAAGGATTCTTGATTTTCAGGACCTCTCCCCCAATAAAAAGCCTTACATAATAAATGGACGGTCTCTTATGGATTATAGACAAATACTGAAGAACTTATATCACAAAATAAATAAAAATAAATAAGAAATGATACATCTTCGTTATACCTCAGTATTCTGCGATGACTCGTTGCTTTTATTAGAAGCGGCCGATAAGTCTAATAAAGAAGTGTCATTATTTGTTTTCCATTTCTGGTGATCCTCATAAGCGGTTCTATTTGCCACAACTTCAAAATTTTGATGTAGGGTTTGTAGCGGCAGTATGTTTTGAGAAAACAAATTCTGAAAGCAGTAAAGTGCATGAAAATTAAAATTTATATCATTATGGAAATTTCTCTGTTAAAGGAAACTGAAAGAACAAACTAAAAACTATAAAAAATCAAAATGCGCGCAAGATAACAAGCTATAATAATATTTACGTAGAGACTTATTTAAAAATGGTATACCTTTTCATTCATACCTATGAATCTCAAAAGTATTATCAGAATTTCTTACCTCTCCTTCTGAATAGTCCATTATTTTTCTGTAAAAAAACGATAGCAAGTAGCAACACGTGCAGCGTAACCTCTCTTAGCAACGGTCACTAAACGTTTACGAGTAAATCAAGTAAAATTTTGGCTTCGACGTAAAATAGACAAAACTGATTGAAACTATGTGTGTAGTTTATCCTGCACATTTATTTAATATAAATTATTACGTACTAAATTACCGAAACTGTCTGAAAAAAACCGTGCAAATATAGTAAAGCATAACCTCTCTTAGTAACGTTTACTACATGTTTACTCGTGCACTTTACCCATGCAATTAAATACCGGTTGTTAATATAAAAAAAGGGACTTACGACAGATAATTTCCATTGATTTTTTGTTTTCGTAATTTTGATTCACGATTCTTTCTTGAATCTCGCTGATGCGATGCCGGGACGCACAACACTGACACACACTGACGCAACTGTACTGTCGTATCCCAACTGTGTTTGGGACACACACATTTGTTAGCGCGCCGCCACGTCCGTGTATTTCAAAACACAGTAGAGTTCTTTGTGGGTGATTCAAAACCAATCTATTTAGATTATTACATTTTCACAAATAGGAAAAAGAAACAATCCAAAAAATATGCATGTATTTCTATTTGGAACGAATTCATATATTTTAGATTTTTCTTAGATCTGTAAAAATTTTTTTGGTAACATGTGTGTTTTATGATGTTTTGGGTTGGTTCAAGAGGCTCGTTGAAAATTGTGTCACTTTTCCTGGCGAACGAAAAGCTATAAAAATAAAAAGGGTCTTTTCTCCCCCTCTCTCTCTCTCTTAAAAGTGGGATGGAATGATTTCTAAAATCTGGCATGCCTTCAGTGTTTTCGTGTTAAAAAAGAAGGTTAGTTTGCCTCGGGATTTTGAATACTTCACCACGTTATTTTTATTTTTTTTTGCTAGTGATATTTTCAATTAAAATAATTTTTACCTTTTT
Organism: Andricus curvator; assembly: GCA_932195095.1. Taxonomy (NCBI): domain Eukaryota; kingdom Metazoa; phylum Arthropoda; class Insecta; order Hymenoptera; family Cynipidae; genus Andricus; species Andricus curvator. Next base: position 5,676 of record CAKNYM010061298.1, on the reverse strand, counting down.
TTAATATAAATTAAAATAAAATTTCTATGTTTTTTCGAGACTGTGTTTGTGACGTTAAACAGCTTTTCACCTGAAGTTAATTGAGTACCATTTTTCTTTTTCTAGTTTTAAAATAAATCCTTGAATAGATCGAATTTTTAATATTTTTTCAATCTTATTTTAAATAATAAATTCTATATCTTGGTCAATTTTTCACTAATGAATGCAAATTTGGATCATAAGAATATATTACAAATACCTTGTAGTTTCCTATAAGTAATCCCTGATGAGGGGGTCTAAATTGGCCCCGAAACATGTTGGTTCCCTGGTAGTATAAAAAAGACGGATAAAGGAAAAAGTGAGAGGTTGGTTTTGGTTGACTTTTTCTCTTTTTCTCCCTCTTTTTTCTTTTGGTTATTTTTGTCTCTAATGAGCCGAAAAGTGAGGTAGTTTAGAAGTCTGTTTTTAAATCTGAATTTTTTCTTGCTCACTTTGCATAAAATTGTTCATGATAAAATAGATTTCTGTTCGATCTTAATTTAAAAAAGTAGAGTTCTGTAATTTTAAGCGACCGAGAACCGTGGTTCTCACAGCGCAGATGTAGTTTCTCTTCAACTTATTCGTAATAATCATTTTGAACTTTTACGGCATCGACTTTTAGTGCTTATTATCAGTTCTGTAATTATGACACAACAGTTCGAAATGATTTACAGAACAGTTATTGTTAATTCACCGAATTTTTCTCATATCCGCCACAACGTAACTAGTTCAGTAATTCCTCAAGTACAAATTTTTTCCGTGCATCTGCAAATTTTCGACATACTTAAACAATTTTTTGTTATTAAAAACGGCCTTTTTCTGGACCTAGTATGTCAAAATTGTCCGAAAAGCCAAGTTAAGACTGGGGGGGGGGAAGTAACGACGATGTTTTGACTGCAGGCCCACTTTTTTTTCAAACGCTAGAAAACATGATGCACCCTCCGCAAATAACCTTAACTCCTTCCATATGCTTGAAGGGCGCCAAGCATAAACCTCGACATTAACTTAAAAAATCCTGTCTACGCACTGAAAAAAATGGTTTAGCTGTCCTAGCTAGAAGTTTAGCTGGATTTCGTTTTCTAAGAAACCATAGCTCTGTTACCTAAATTTCTAGCTGTTTTAGCTAAATTTTGCGATCTACGAAAATGATCTGGATATATTAGCTAGATGTTTGATTATCAGTTTGATTATTAGAATCATACTTTAATTCATACCAGAGGAGTCTTCAATATATTACGTAATGCTTTTTTGGACACTCCCTCCCCCTTGTAACGCTACTGTAACAATATAAAATTACCCCCCCCCCCTCATTGTTACGTAGCTTTCAGTAATCTAATTTTTTCACTATACATAATAAGGTTTTAACCAGGATAATACATGTATTCATTTTTCAAACGTTTTGGAAATCACTGTCAGCCACCACCGAAGAGATAAAAGTTTTCATATCAATCAATCATATTTTAGAAAAACTCATTTTTGATCTGGTTGGAATTTTTCGAAACATCGACCAAAATATTACATTTTTTTGGATTTGGTTAGTGGTCTATTCAATAGACCACGGTCACGTAGCCAGAGGCGACTATCGACGTCCATCTTTCGCCAAAGCAAATACGTGACTGCAAGCGAGAGAGTAACGGGCTTACGTACAGTGAAGCACAGTACTTTCTATTTTTGTAACAGAATATTTTTCGACAAAATTTAAAGTCTGTTGAACGCGTTTTTTGTATCAGAAAAAAATCATATCATTACTGATTTTTGCATGACGCATTCTAAAGGTGTTCTAATGATCCTATTAAAATTCAGTAATCACCAGATTAAAATTCAGCTGATAATCAAGCTATCAAGTGAAATTAAACCTTTCCTTCAACACGCCTCCAAAATACTTCTTGCTGCACATTCACTGTTATTTATAGAGAAAGTAATTTAAGAAATAATAATTGAGAAGATAATCTTAGAAGAACAGAAAATTATTAACATTTCATAAAATAATTCAGATCAATACTTCAAGGGAATGGAATAAAATAATAGTTTTGGTATCTCTTTTCTTCTCCCTACCATATTATGTCACGTCTATTGTACGCGTTTTTTGTATCAGAAAAGAATCATATCATTACTGATTTTTGCACGAAGCATTCTGAAGGTGCTCTAATAATCCTATAAAAATCCAGTAATCACCAGATTAAAATGAAGCTGGCAATCAAGCTGTAAAGTGAAATTAAACCTTTCCTTCAACACGCCTCCAAAATTATTCTTGCTGTACATTCGCTGTTATTTATAAAGAACAGTGTTGGGTAAGTTACTTTTTTTTCGAGTAACTAGTTACAGTTACTAGATAAAGTAACTTCAAGTTACTTGAAAAGTTACAAATTTCACTTCCTCAATTTTATAATTAAAAAATCAAAATATAATTCATAAAATAGTATATTGTGTACCTAGGAGTGAAACAGTATTTTTAACGAAGTAGTTCTACTTTTATCCGAGTAGTTAAATTTTCATCTACAAAAGACAAATTTCCAATAAAAGAGTTAAATTCCCGACAAAAAAGTTACTTTTCAACCAAATATTTTCATTTTCTACCAAAATATTATCATTTTCTACCAAAATATTTTAATTTTCTACCAGAAAAAACCCAATTCGAAACAAAATAGTTAAATTTTCAATCAAAGAGATGAATTTCCAACTTAAATGATGAATTTTCAACTAGACAACTTATGTTTTAACAAATTCATATATTATATTATATTTGTTAAAAATTAAACTATTTTGGTGGAAAGTTCAACCTTCGTGTAGAGGGTTTAGCTATTTTGTTGAAAATACGTTTTTTCTGGTTGAAAATTTAATTAAGCGGTTGAAACTTGAACTACTTTGTTGAAAATTCAGTTGTTTGGTTGAAGATTCATAATTTTGGTTGAAAATTTAACTATTTTGTTTCAAATTTGTTTTTTTTTTGTAGAAAATTTCTATATTTTGATAGAAAATGAAACTATTTGGTTAAAAAGTAACTTTTTTGTTGAGAATTTAACTCTTCAATTGAAAATTTTTCTTTTTTAGTTAAAAATTTAACTATTTGGATGAAAGTTGAACTACTTTGTTAAAAAGATTGTTTCACTCCTAGGTACACAACATACTTTTTTATGAATTATGTTTTGATGTTTAAATTATAAAATTGAGGAAGTGAAATAAGTAACCTTTGAAGTGACTTAAAGTTACTTTATCTAGTAACTGTAACTAGTTATTTAAAAAGAATATAACTTACCCAACACTGTTTTTTATAAATAACAGTGAATGTGCAGCAAGAAGTATTTTGGAGGCGTGTTGAAGGAAAGGTTTAATTTCACTTGAGAGCTTGATTGTCAGCTTAATTTTAATCTGGTGATTACTGAATTTTGATAGGATCATTGGAGCATTTTTGGAATGCTTCGTGCAAAAATCACTAATGATATGATTTTTTTTTGATACAAAAAACGCGTTTAATAGACGTGACATAATATCGGCCGCAGAAGAAAAGAGATACCAAAATTATTATTTTATTCCATTCCCTTGAAGTATTAATCTGAATTATTTTATGAAATGTTAATAATTTTCTGCTCTTCCAAGATTATCTTCCCAGTTATCATTTTACAAGATACTTCCTCTATACATAACAGTGAATGTGCAGCAAGAAGTATTTTGGAGGCGTGTTGAAGAAAAGGCTCCATTTCACTTGAGAGCTTGATTATCAGCTTAATTTCAATCTGGTGATTACTGAATTTTGATAGGATGATTATAACACCGTTGGAATACTTCATGCAAAAATCAGAAATGATATGATTTTTTTTCTGATACAAAAAACGGGTTTAACAGACGTGAAATATTGTTGAAAAATATTCTCTTACAAAAGTAGAAAGTACTGTGCTTCACTTTACGTAAGCCCGTTACTCTCTTGCTTGCACTCACGTATTTGCTTTGGCGAAAGAGGGACCTCGATAGTATACGGGAGGAGTTAAGGTTATTTACGGAGGGTGCAGTATATTTTCTACCGTTTGAAGAAAAAAGTGGGCCTGCAGTAAATACCTCGTTATTACTTTACCCCCCCCCCCAGGCTTAACTCGGATTTTCCGACAATTTTGACATAGGTCCAGAAAAACGCCGTTTTTGATAAAAAAAATTGTTTAAGAATTTCCAAAATTTGCAGATGCGTTGTTGAGACATGAGGAAAGTACATGAGGAAGTCCCTACTTCGAGAAGTGAAAGCATCGTCTTCAAATTAAGCGTTGAAAATGGTCAATATAATTTGCAGTATTGAATGAATAATACAGCTATAGTAAAATTATTGATATTGCACGATAGATTACCTTCAGCAATGCTCCAAACGATGCTCGCTCAGAAATGCAAAAAGAAAAAACTTCCAAAAATGTTCAATCTTTTCAATTTTTCAGACAAACCGCTCACTTTATGGCAATGTTTCATATAACCTTGTTTATGCAGAAGAGGATTTAGAGTGTTTTATTATACGATTATTTTTGCGCTAAAAACAGCCGTTTCCAAGGAAACTCCAAAAACGTGAAATAAGCCGCCATGTTGGAAAATGGCGGCTCGAGCTCCCCCCCCCCAATTTACTGAATCTTGGAAGGTGTTTCAAGACCCCTTAAGGAAGGGTTTGAACCCCTATGAGCTTGTTATAATTTATTTCCATTAGAGCACCCTCTTTCAGCTTCGTTGCCTGGCTTACAAGATTTCGGGTCACTCGGCCCTGCTTCTACTGCGATCTACGGGATTGGTTAGTGGTACGAGCCGTTCTGGTCAGACATTGCTAGACTGGCCGAAGTCGTCGGTATCACAAAACGAGAACTTACAGTATTAATTATAATTCGGTATTTCAATTATTTCCTTTAAAAAATGAGGCAAGAGGAAAAGATTGAGAAATATCGTTGTTAAACGATAATATTCTTAAGCGCCTTTTTGTTAGCTAATGTTTCTCATCGTTTTTAGAACAATTTTTGATTGTTTAAGTACTGCAAGATTGTTCAGATGATTTTATTTTCTGAAAATTTGTAAATCGTATTAGAATAGCTTCGTCGATTTCCAGACACCACGAAAAAAACATTCTTGATGAAGTATTACGTATTTGGCACTCATTTGTGATAAAAATTTTAATAAAACTACTGTAAAACAAAATGGATTTTCCTAGTTTAAGGAATAAACATTGTTAACTCATTTATTACACACATACTTTTAGAATTCGCGAATGCTAACTTATAACTAGAAACAAAGTTAAGATAATACAAATATTTTACATAGTTTCAAAACTATGAAAATTGATCGAATTACTCAAACGGAGAAACAAATAGATACTTAAACATGTTAAACTTTGTTGAAAAATTTCGAAAAAGAACCCATTTATCGCGTTTTCCCTAGAAAGATGTATTGAAATAAAGACATGCTGTTTAAACCATTAAAAAATGACATAAACATGCATTTCTATTCTTGGCACTGATAAACAAAATCACGTAGTGAAGAAATACTATAATTCACACGCTTTTAGAGAAAAAAATTATTTTGACAATTTTTAATTATTTAAACGACAAGAAATTGTCTTAAAAACTAAGGATAACATTATTAAACAAAAAGTTACATCAGAATATTCAAATTTAAGGAAAAATTCCTAAAGGAATCACA
>CAKNYM010061297.1:0-19986 GCA_932195095.1 Andricus curvator | reverse complement strand
AGTTACATACCCAGCAAGTAGACCGTATTGAATTGTTTGTAAATATACTCAAAAAGTGAGTCAATGATTATACAATAAATAAATAATTTTATTTTGCTCAAATAATTTAATTAATAATCAGAGAAAGGAAAAATAGTTTATTTTTGATTTATGTTTTTTTAATTTGTTCAAAAATATACTAATATCAATGATTTCATAAACAAAGCAAGATATGGAAAGAAGAGGACATGTCGCTCAAAAAAGCCTGTTTAAGTTATAACTGTCTGTTAATTAAGCCTATTAATAAATATTACGAATTTGCTGCACCATCAGTTGTGTAAATCAAATTTTCTAAATAAGTGATTTATTTCATGATAAAAGAGAACATTTCAATTTCACATGATTTCTCAATATCATATTTATTTTATATTTCAATATTAGGAAATAATGATGTTGTTAACGATTTGCTGCCGCAGTATACAATTTGTAAACTTTTTCACACTTTTAAAGAGATAAGAAAAATGAAATAATTGAAAAAAACGTACAATATCTTAATTTACAAAATTTGTAAACTGTCAGTACCCGTAAAAAATAGTAACTGGTACCGATAATAAGATTTTTGGGAAAGTTTCAAATTATTTAGATTTTAGAATGATTTATTTAGAACAGAATTTAAAATATTTTAAGACAATTAAAATATTTTGGAGAAAAACTGAAATGGAAAGCAGCGGGGGTGCCTTTTTTTTTTGCTGCCGACAGCTGATGCCTTTCTTTGACTCGTGCTCCTGAACTCCTACCCAGCCATTGACGCCTCTTCTGACCGGCAGCCAAAAAAAGCACCTTCGCTGGTTCCTAACACTTGCTTTCCAACAAAAATATGTTCGAAAATATCGCGATTTGCACCAAAAATAAAACAATCACATCCTTCCAACAGATTGTAAATAATTACATAACCTATCCGTTACAGTTTGGAGTTTGAATCGCTTTAATATCTTCATTAGAACTGAAGAAAGTATAGTTGTACATTTTTGTAATTTCAAGCAACAATTTTGATTATTTCTCAAATTTGTCAACAGCAATTTTTTCACAAATGTTTTACTCACATTCATGAATTTTTTCAAATTTTTACCATTGCCTCTTGTATAAGAAATAATTTTCTAAACTTGACTCTTCTTAAATGTGCCCGAAATTCCTTACTTTTTTTACATTTTTCAGTCTGCAAAGCACAAAAATTTTGATGTGTAAACATCTTTGATCTCGATATGGGGAGTCGCGCCTGAGTCGAGTGAAACCATGGCTCGAAAGTGTAACGCAAGCCTCTGACACACGCGTTGTGTCGTGTGACAGAGACCGGAGGCTGGCTTCTCTTCACCCATTCAAAAGAGCCCTTCAGTTATTCTTCTCTCTCTCTCTCTCTGTTATTCTCTAAAAAAATTTGTATTTCCGAACTTATTGATATTTTTCGGAAACATTAAAATTTGATTTATATTTTTTGGAAACATATAAATTGTATGTTTTTTTAAACAACTTCTAATAAAATTAACACACACTGCCTTTAAGTTATGTGCATAAAACGGTTACTTCAATCAGTTTTCATGCAATAATTGAAAAAAAATTTACAGTTTATTATTATTAAAACTAGGGTAATTGTTCAACCTACTGAAAAATAGACGTCTGGAAACTTTTGCACGGCATAATATATAAAAGAAAATTCATTTTTATACTCCTACATGTACGTGAGTTATTATTTGCTTTATGTAAGATTTCAATTTCAGTTAACGTTTACCGAAGATGTTTACACATAAATCTATCTTGGGTCGTAGTTTAGGATGCACGTGAGGTTTTTTACATTAAAGACTTCAAGCTCATTTACGTAGAACACTTTCACTTTGTTTTCTCTCATATTTTTGAATAACACAACATATTGAGTTCTGAAATATATAAATGTCTTCCTTAGGATGTGCACTTGAGCATAGGTGTGCTACTTTTTGCGCGCGGCAATGCCATGGAGAGCGCTGCACAGTGGGCCGGGAGACCCGAAATCTTGACCAAAAACCAAGTATGGAATTTGAATAAATCAAACTAGTTATCATCTTGTAGAAACTCCAGAGTACTTAAAAATCGATTCTTACGATTATAATTACCTATTATTGTTATTGCGTGATTTCTTGAAATTAGAAAAGCACATGAAATCAGTAATAAGAGGGATAATGCAATAACTAATGTATTTTTGAATAATTTCGTAGTATAAATTGTGTCGGTTGTATTTTTGCATCAACGAATGTTCAGACAATATGTAATAGGCGCAATGGCTGTGAAAAATATATAGGTTTAACATTTTTTGTGTAATTTATTCACGAATAAAGTGATATTTTTCAAGTTGGAGCCATTTCGTTTCTCTGATATTTTATACAACACACCCAAATGAGAAAAATGAGCTAGCATTTCGTTCAATATGTACTTTGAGCCTGATCTGTGCCATTTTGCGCGTTTTAATTTGATAAAAAAAAAAAAAATTTACTCGAATCATGGCTGTGCGCATTCATTCGTTCCCACTTGTATGGAGATATTCAAAGCACTCGCCTACTCATCAACATCTATGCTATTACTAACATGAAAGCAATACAAATTATTTATAAATATCATTATTGAAGACAATAATAATTATTTATAATTATTATAATATATTATTTAATGAAGTTGAAATTTAATATACTTTAATTAAAAACATATGTGATAAATAAAAAATTGATCATGAATTGATTAATATATAATAAACAATATATTTTAAATAATCAAATATGTACTCAGCACCCATATAAGAGAGACCCGAGGAGAATCACTAGAATCTAATATTTTTAGTCCATTCCGTCAACTTTTCAAAATTCTTGCCGCCGTTTCGGATCCATTATTTAAAATGTTCTATTTTTGACCAAAGATTCGCTATCAGCTATCACGAAAACCCCTGAGTAAGCATTTCTAGCCCAATCCGTTCCGAATTTTGCATTTTTTACTCAAAATTCGTCACCAGCGACCCCTGAAACCCCCGAGTGAGCACTTTTATCCGAATCCGTCAGCTTCTCTCAATTTTCGCCGCTCTTTTAAATGCACCATTTTTAATTTTCAATTTTCACGTGAAACCCCCCAGTAAGCACTTTTAGCCCAATCTGTCAAATTTTCTACAATTTCTCCGCAATTTTGAATACGCCATTTTGAATTTTATATTTTTGATTGAAAACTCGTAATGAGCGACCCCTAGAACCCCTGAATAAACACTTTCAGCCTAATCTGTCAACTTTTCTAAAAAATTCGGCGCCATTTTGAATTTTTTGTTTTTGACCCAAAAATTCGTAATCAGCGACCCTGAAAACCCCCGGGTAAGCACTTTTAGCCAGATTGTTCAATGTTTTTAATTTTGCCAATAGGCCAGTCAACGAAGGATTTTAAATGGAAATAAATTAAAACAAGCTACATAGGTGCTAAAACCCTTCATGAGGGGGTCTTGAAACACCTCCTAAAATTCAGTAAATTTGGGGTGGGAGCTCGAGTCGCCATCTTCCAATATGGCGGCTTATTTCACGTTTTTGGATATAAAAGATTGAACATTTTTGGAAGTTTTTTCTTTCTGCATTTGTGAGCGATTGCCTCTGTGAAAACGAGTGCAGTTTATTGTTTCGAGCATGGCTGACGGTAATCTATCGTGCAATATTAATAATTTTGGTGTAGCTATATTATTTATTTAATACTGCAAATTATTTTGACCATTTGCAACGCTTAATTTAAAACTTAAACTTCCTCATGTACTTTCCTCATGTCTCAAAAACGCACACGGAAAAAATTTGTACTTTAGGAATTACAGAATTAGTTCCGATGTGGCGGATATGAGAAAAAATCCGTAATGATTACAGACCTATGTTATTTTAAATTATGCAGAACTTTTTCTATGAGAATTAAATATAATGCAGGAAGAATTCTTAAATGGGACAGCAATTTTAGCAACGGGAAGCTTTACAATTTGCGAAACTAAAGTCCGTTAAAAACAAAGTGGAAGAGTGGACATTTCACAGAACGCCTCTCAAATCAAAAACACGGCAGAGTTCTGTGATTTCTACATCACCGCGCCGTCGTTTCCAATACGAAAAAAAAATTCCGATTTATAGAGGGGCTTCTATATTCAGCCTACTTTGTATATTAGAAGGAAGGAAGCAAGGACGGACCGAGGACACACACGAGAGACACATTCTTAAGTTATTGTACGCACACAAACATAATATGATTCTATAGTCTAACCTAACATATATATATACATATAATCCACGCAACGCACTTTCCTAACGCAGAATATCGCACGCTGAGAATATTGGCCGAAGTGGTCCTTATATACTAACCAAGAAAATTCTCACCGCTTGTGAGAAACAACCAGTGCCGGACCCAAAATTTTTGGTATAAAAAATTTGAACTTAGTATTAAATATTTCATGTCGAAATTTTGTATCTTTTACTATATCGCTCAGAATAAAAATACAAAAATTATAAAAAAATGTTTAAGAAATGTATGTTGGCAAAAATTTATTTTTTCGACCTTTTGAATTTTGAATTTTTAACCCTAAAACTAATAATTTTAAAATGTTGTAGCCACTGGACCGGGAAATGTCCAGGATTTTTTTAAACCCGGAAAACCGGAAAGCGGCAATTTTAGCAGTTAAACAAGTGGAAACGTTCGATTCAAACTTTATAAACTATTTTCAATTTTTAAATAATTTAAATTGAATAGACTCATAATTAAACTCTTTTATTCAATTTCAAATTATACGCGTTCAAATATTGTTTCAGTTTTAAATATTCTATTTTTAACCCATTGCAAATTGAAATTTTTTAATTAAAAAAAGGTATTTTTTAATATTGTTTTAATATTGTTTTTAATATAGCAGTATTGGGTTGTTTATTTAAAATAAGCAATTATAAATCAAATATTAAAAACGAAACAATTTGAAAGTGAATTGTTTCAAATAGAAAGTCTTGAATCGTTGAGTGCAAAGTTTAACCTTTTAAGGTAAGAATTTTAATTGTTTCATTTTGTTGAATTTTGAAACTGCAAGTGAAATTTTTAATTTATAAATAATAAATGACCAATTATTTATTGCAAACGGCTTTAAATTAAAAATTTGATTTTAAACCATCAATTGAAAAATGTTTAAGTTTTAATGTTTCTAATCAAAAATTGCTTCAAAATTATATAATTTTCAAAATTTTGAAATGTATTTTATACGCGTAAAGTATTCAGCGTTTAAATGAAAAAAATATTAAGCTTCAATGCCAATAGTTAACAATTCAAAACTCAGGACGATAATACGATCAGGAATTTACTAGAAAAAAACAAAAAAATCTTTCAATTTTATTCTGGCATCAGTAGACAGACTGATTACTTGCCCCTGGTTTTGGTTAGTAAATTTCAAATGTTTTACAACTTCTGATTGGTTAACAACAAATCGGCCACGATCAAATCGTCACTCGCTTTTACCATTGAATCGTATAATTTTATAATAATAATTTCACGCAGAAAATGAAAATTTCTACCTAAACTTGTGACCACATATTTCCCAGACCTGCTCAAACATTTCCATTATTTTCCCGTATTTTTCAAGATGCACAAGATTCCAGGCAAATTCCCGAATTTTCCGGGTCGCTAGACACCGTGATTTTATAATGCCGAATTTCACACTTTTTAATTTTGAAATTTAAAAAATTGAATTCTTTTAAAAGATTGTCTAATTTTAAACGTAATCATAATAATTCATGCATTAGATGTTTTAATTTTAAACGTTTAAATGTGAGACGATCTAATTATAAACGTTTTTATTAATGTTCAGTATAGCAGGATCCATTTTTAATGTACAAATATTTCTTTCTATAGCAATGGGCTTGTAAAAAAAATATATTTGTGTTGAATAAAAGAAAATTTATTTTGCAGATTAAGACAACAATCATTATTATTTTACTTGAACTGAAATATTATTTCCAGTTTCGAAAATATTTTTAATACAAATAATTTAACTTTTGGGAATTTGAAATGATTTTTAGAAAGTAGCGTTTCAAGACACTGAATTTAAAAATCAGTTAAAACCAATTCCTCTACTTTCCCAAAGGTTTAAGATATGAAATAGGACAAATTTTGTATGGAAAACTCTTGTTAATATATTTATTTACATACGTACTTAAACCTATTGTATAAAAACACTGGAACAATGCACTATGCGCGCACCAATTAACCTTTCTGTAGAGAAAAAAAACTAGGTTTATTCTCCAGGAAGGTGAAAGGATACATTTTTCTATAGATTTTACAGAAAATCTTATATGATTCGAGAACATTGTATATGATTTAAAGAAGTTCCTCTAATTATAGCGAAAAATATTCCAGTAAATTAAATATAAATGTCACAATTGTTTTGAATTTACATAAAATTATTACAAATAGCAGATTATTTTTCACATTCACAGAGTGAGACTTGCTACGTGCAACATAATCCGACACCTTACTTTCAAGATTTTTATAATATTCAATAAACATAAAAAATACATGTTTGAGGCAGAACGAAATTCGACATTTTGAATTTGATTCGAATTTTCTATAAACAGATCTGCCACACTTAAGTCACTTTTAGTTATTTTTTTCTCAAAAAACTTTTTAATCACTTTTTTAAAATGAAAATCACACTTTACTGACTTTAAAAAAAAATAATTAAAACAAAGATTCCAAGGGTTAACCACATTATTAAATTCAAATCTACACCCACTTCCCAGTTTTTTAAAAATTCTTTTAAATCCCCTTAAAAACCACTGAATTCAATGGATTTTATTTAAATTTTCAATTTTTTCAATTCAGTTTGAAGGCTTTTAAATTCACCTTAAATTCTTTGAATTTTATCAGATTTTTATTCACTAATTCTATATCACTAATTCTATATGGGTTTCTTATATTTTTTGAGATGAATAACTCTCAAGAAGAAAAATGGAAAAAATCTGGGATATATTGGTTATTTAAATATTAAAACAGTTCCTGATCTAATCACCCTGTCAATTGTATGTACATTTTACTGAAATTGTATAAGTCTGCTCCTTCCAACACTACTTCCATACATTACTGACAAAATTAAGTCATTATCTACTATGCGATAACTTTATTTTTATTATATCAGTAAAATTGTTTATTTTGTACGTTCAAGAATTTTCAAGCTTCGACGAAGTCAAAATAACGAACTGTTATATATTTTTGGTTTTAGGAAGTCACATAATTTACAGAACTCATTAATGAAGCACTTTTCTCAGTACATTTTTAATTAATGAGATTCTTTGTCAAGAAAATTAAATTAAAAAATATTTCGAATTCAGATACAACGCGGTGTTGAATAACGAGAGTTAGCTTCGTTACCAAAGTCGTACACAATTTTCAAAGCTCACAACAGCAATTGTTGACCAATTTTCAAAGTACTTATTTTAAGATAAAAAAAAATGGGACCAATGCGAAATGTACATGGTGATTAGAAGAAGAACAGATTTAGAGATTTTCGTGGTACACCTACTTTTTAAAGAAGGATTTACATCCACAGCTTCGCTATGTAGTTGTAACCGTCGCCCAATTTATTTCTAACAGAAATGATTGTGTTAGAAGCTATATCTTTTAAATTCAGAACGCAATAAGTATACATATTGTCGTCAAAAACTTTAAATGCCTGCAAGTGCTCATCGAAGAAACAGTCACCAAGCAATTTTGAAATTATTTGAAAATCATAATCAGATATGAGAATGGCTTGAACGAGATGAAATTCTGGGCCGTTTTCTGAAAACATCGTTACGATGCTGTTTTGCTTAATTTTATGGCCTAGGTATTTCAGCCATTTTGAGGAACGAATTGTATTATTGACAGATTCTGGAATCAAATGCAAAAATTCTTTAACATTAGGCAATTCGCAAAGTTTTATAAGAGACACAGGGCCTGTTTCAAATGGAAAAAAATCATTATCTTGAGATAAAAATCTATAATTCATCATTAACTGATGCTTAATAGCAATTGTGCGGCACACGTTTTTACGGCAGATAGAGGCACGAGATGTTATTTTTCCGTCTCGATGTTTGCTTTCAAAACGCATGCAACTTAAGGTAGGTAAAGGTCCGACTGCCATCATTATACGTGGGTAATGAATCAAGAAATGATGCTTCGGCTTCATTTGATTAGGATTAAGTGAGGATAGTAAGGTTAGATATTCTGTGATTTCTGACTCTAACAATTTGTAGGTTGTTTTGTGCACAATTTTACTGAAAATAATTTCAACTATTCTTTTTAACTTTATAAGCAATTGCCAATGATCATTTTGTTCTGGCACGAACGGTCCTACTATCAAAAACAAGCTTCTGATAAGGTTCAGCATTTCAGCTGATGACATTATCAAATATCCCTTCTTGATATGCTTTTCGGAAAGAGGTAGAGGTTTATTCATATTATCATCTGATCCATATTGAAACCCGGAGAGCCTTAAGTTGAGATCATCAAGGGAAAACAATTTTTCAATATATATCAGGTCATTCAAAATGAAAGCTACGTCATAACGCAAGATGCCTTCCAGAAGATCGTGTTGAGGATCAGCGATTAAATTATCAGTCACATGGAAGCTGTCTACTTCATTGAACACGCAAGTTTCTTTAATACCCGAAACAGAAACGTTGTTTTGAGATGCAAGAGTTTTATAATTTTCCGTAGTTCGAAGAATACAGTCACGTTCGTTAAAAACGGTTTGAAATTTTTTGTGTTCAATTAAGAAAAATCGGCAAAAAAAGTTCGCTGAGAAGCTTTCAACAAAACCAAGAATTTGGTGCAAGCCCAGATTGTCGCCCAAAAGTAAAACCAGCACAAAATAAATCTGTTTTGTTTAATTACCGATAGTTACCGAAATACCCTCTCGTTCAAGAAATTGTATTTCCTCGATAGCTTTCGTGAAAGTTATTTTATTTGTGAAAACTGAACGATGTTTAGAATTAAACAGCAGGAATAGAAAAATATTCTTTACTTTTGACTGTAATTCTGGAGGCAGCACAGCGAAGCTGAAATAGCCTGCACCACACTTTGAAACCCCTTTGCGACTACCAAGAGGGTTATTATTTTCGTAATCATCAACGTAAGCTACTGATGGGAGAACAATCTTGTTAGGATATGCTTTAATTTTTTCCTGCCAAAGAGTTAACTGAACGATATTTTTAACCAAAACTGAATGTTGCTGAACATCACTTAAATATTGTAGTGTACGATCGAGAACTCCTGGCATTTCGAAAAATAATTTTAGAACTTTTCTGATCGGTATAAATTGAGCCACTAGGTCTTTGTGCTTCGATACTTTTTCACACTGCTTTTCAACTACAACCTTTACCTCACCAAGTTTGTAATTTTCGGGAACCACGAACGTTCCTTGCTGTTTAAACCGAGCAAAACGCTTCGCTTCTGTTGCCACATTCTTAAAAGGTACAGCAAATTCCTTTAAAATATTATCGATTTCTGTAACACTTAGAAAATCTCTACCACGTTGGGTTACAGTTTTGCCTATATCCCCTTGAATTGCCTTCAAATATTCCTCAAATAATGTTGAAATATCGGATATTATTTCGTTTGTTCTTGCTCGAGGTACATCAGGAAATTTGTATAATTTGGCGGTAAATAAAGATACTTTTTCAACAAAAGGATTTGAAATTAGTTCACTTGACGTATTTAAACCTTCAGAAAAGATTGCCTCATCAAAAATTTCATCAAACTCATCAGACGAACTATCAGAATCCACGTATAACTCCGACTCATCAGTACCAACCTTTAAATCTTCTGAGTGATCATACGCAGCAACAGCCTCTTCCATGAAAACGTCATTGAGATCATCTCCGAAAGTCAATAATTCAGAAGCATGTTTACTTAAACGATGCTTTCTGTATGAGTCGAATATGTAGTACGTTTTAAAACAATAGATTTCTTTACAACAGAAATTCTTCAAGTATTTATGCGATAATTCAACATGCAGTATCAGACTTTTATTGTCTTTACATGAAAAATCACAAGTATAACACTGAAACATTTTTAGATATATAAAACTTACTACAAGAATATTATATACTGGAAGATTTATGCATTTAAGCTGCGCCCGAACTTATTTCCTTGACAATAGCTTTTAATTTTAAACCAAATTTTTCATTTGGTGGCTTAATATCGAATGCCGCAATTTGCACGAATTGCCATAGGTTTTTGGATTTTTTCGGATATTCGCAATCAAATACAAAAAACGTCTTGAAGGCGAGATTCACGGCAGCCAAAAAAGAATCTGTTTCATACCAAATGTCATTGACGACTACGTATGTCTTCTGAATATTTACAACAGAACCCACTATCACAGTGATGGGCTGCAGAGTAAGCTTTTCCTCGAGCAAGGTCTGTTTTAGTTTCTCCAGCGTCGCATTTTCTTCGTTTGCAGCCTAAAAAAGATACTTAATTTAAAAGAGATAGGTTTTTTCAAAAATGAAGCACATAGAAACGTCCATTATAAGATGAAGCAGTATAAATATGAAGAAATTGGTACAATTTATACATAATCATTCAACTACAAAAAATATAAATCTCTCAAAGTCGAAAAGCAATTATGGTCTTTATATTTAAATTCTTGAAAAACTTTATAAGGATTCTCACCGGAATTTGCAACATATACGAACTTCGATAGGAATCGCTCTTCAAAATTCGAATTGACTGGTCCTCTTCCTGTGCGTTCTGGTAATTTGCTGGGTTTTCGTTCTCATCCGTTTCTATCTCACCGCGTTTCCTTTTCTTTTCAAGCTTCGCTTTACCGCACGGAATTAGTTTTGGGAGTAAATAAAATATCACAGCTGTCTGTTTGTCTGCAATAATATGAATAAAAAATTACTGGAAAATTTTCATTTTTAAAATACCTGCGATGGAAGAAGAATATACACAAAATATAAACACTAGCAGGAAATTGATAAACATTGAAAGGAAAAAATAATAGTTAAGTATTGCAGTGTTAAGTACCTGGCTGCAAATTCGGCAACAACTTGAAATATGCACTGTCATGAGCTGAAAGCTTTGCTCTGCCTAAAAGACGTATTAAATGAGTCTTGATATTTGGCCAATTACCCAAAAGAACATTTGCTTTACCCGGGTACAATGAATCGAAATCAAGTTCAATCTGCAACATAATGTAGTAATTATTTATAATTAATAAATAATTCCAAACGATCCAAATGATTGTATAATAAAAAACATACCAATTCCCGTCCAAGCTGCTCTCGCAAAGCTTTAAACTTTTTTAAGTATTCCTGGACACTTACTCTTTCCACCTTTAGGAAAACATCTCTGAACTCACGTGTTTCAGACCAGTAGGTTTTGACCCTTTCAATATCATCGGAATGAGTTTCAAAATATTTAATTTTCTCTTTTGTCGTATCTGAAATAAACTATTATGAATACCTGCTACAAAACATAGAGGTACACAAAATAATTTCCAAATGCCTAACCTGCAAATGCAATATTTTCTCTAGTCGGATGGTTTGTTTTTGATTTATGTGTACTTGGTTTCAAAATACCAGTCGCTCTTAACTGTCCTTTTCGATAGTCAAAGCGATAAAGCAATTTTCCAGCTGCAGGGCGTCTAACATCATTTTCTTTACGAAACTCAGTGTAATACGTCTCGGCATTTTCAGTAGGAAATAGACGATCAATTTCTGATGAAAATTTTTTAAATTCTTCTTTATCTATGCTGTTAAGAAAATGTAAAAAGAAATAAAAACCAGCGTTTACTCTTGCATCCAATTTCAGATAGTTATTTTTATTTACTGCGTGCTGTAGAGTAGGAAATTTATCTAAAATAGGGTGTATAAATAAATGAGAAACGTACATCCAATCGTCAAGTGGCTGTCCTTTATAGCTTTTCATCAACGTAAATTCCTTTTTTCGAATAAAGGATTGGACAATGATGGTCCTAGCCCTTTCAGGCATAAAGCCATCATCAATGTAAGCTTTCAGAACAACTTTTGCATCGCTTTCAAACCCAAGTAACTTCACTAAAGTCTAAAATAGTATTAGTTATATTTATTATCCTGTTTACATTTTGAATATAGAAATGCCCTATTAATTTAATTCCAAACAGAATTTTTGGACATAAAAACTTGTCCAACCTAATACCATTCCTTTCACGAAAAAAATTAACTCCAAAATTCAGTGTTCCAAAGATTAAAAATTGATTTTTTCTTATTAAAAAATTTCTTGTCATTTTCTCATTTTCCCAAATAGCTAAACATTTTTTTTATATTTGCATCCTTACACCAGGGATCCGACCGAAACTTTGGTTCCATTTCGTTACTGGCAACTAAACAAAATAATTTTAATTCAATCATTAATGTAATTTGAGATATTATCTAATTTCGTTCAAATCTAGAAATAGCAGTTCAAAGTATAGCGAAAAATTACTTTTTTCTATCAATAACGAAATGGAACGAAACTTTCGGTCGGATCCCTGCCTTATACTAAAGTAATTAACGTACTTTTAAACGTGAATCTGCTTCTAAATCGATTTGCCCAACAACTGGGTCCAGGAGTTCAGTATCAATGTCGATTTCTTCATTATTGTTTAAACCAAGCGTGTGCACTTCGTTATTCTGAACAGCCTGCACTTGACAAATAATAAATGCAGTGAAATTTGAACATATTCAAACCTTTGTTGTTGAGATTTATATTTAAATCGTACTTTGTATTTTTATTCCATATGGGCTCAGGGAAACGTCCATTGATTACGGAAGGAAGATTTTTTTAATGTTAGAACCCCTCCTCCCTGTTGTGAGCATTCGTAAGATTGTTGTCACCCCATCCCCTTTCTTACGTAAGATTTTATTTTTTTACTCAATGTATCAACAATATATCCATTATTTTTACTGTAAGCGAGATTTTCAAATATTGGAAGGGGTCTTAAAAGATTTGAACAATTTTCAATGATTTCAAAGGTTTTCAATAGATTTCAAGCGATTGCAAGGCATTTCAGAGGACTACAAAGTATTTCGGAGAATTACAATTTTTTACGCAATTTAAAGATATTTCCAACGCTTTTTAGAGATTTCAAGGGATTTCAAAAGATCTTCAATTATTACAAAAGTTGCAGGTTATTTTAAGCGATTCTAAAGGATTACGGGAATTTTTATAATTTTCAAATTATTTAAAAAGATTTCAAGAGTTTGAAGATATTACTAAGTACAATTTCAAAGAGGACCTCAATTTTTGAAGGGATTTTACAGGATTTCCGGGAGTTCAAGAAGTTTAATCTGATCTTACGGGATTTCAAGAGATGCCGAAGGATTTCGGAGGATTTTTAGCGATTTTGAGGACTTTAAAGAATTAAAAAAGATTGTCGCTGATAACAACAAATTTTAAGGAATTTCGAGGGACTTTAGAAGAGCTTTAAAATGTTTGAAATACTTCAAAAGAGGTTAAGTAATATATCGAAATATTTTACGGAATCTCAAAGAAATTTAAGGGATTTCGATGATGGTTACTCGTTTCAAAACTATTTGCAATATCCACGGAATTCAAAGGATTTCAAGGAATATATTACATGATACAAAAAATAAAACAAATAATGATCTAATGTGTATAGTAGCATAAAAAGTAATGTTAACAACCAAAACAGGTTTCAATTGGCATCTTAAAAAAAAAATTAAAGACGAAACTTACGTAAGAAATGCTTTGCCCCCCCCCAAGAAGTAAGGATTCTTGATTTTCAGGACCTCTCCCCCAATAAAAAGCCTTACATAATAAATGGACGGTCTCTTATGGATTATAGACAAATACTGAAGAACTTATATCACAAAATAAATGAAAATAAATAAGAAATGATACATCTCCGTTATACCTCAGTATTCTGCGATGACTCGTTGCTTTTATTAGAAGCGGCCGATAAGTCTAATAAAGAAGTGTCATTATTTGTTTTCCATTTCTGGTGATCCTCATAAGCGGTTCTATTTGCCACAACTTCAAAATTTTGATGTAGGGTTTGTAGCGGCAGTATGTTTTGAGAAAATAAATTCTGAAAGCAGTAAAGTGCATGAAAATTAAAATTTATATCATTATGGAAATTTCTCTGTTAAAGGAAGCTGAAAGAACAAACTAGAAACTATAAAAAATCAAAATGCGCGCAAGATAACAAGCTATAATAATATTTACGTAGAGACTTGTTTAAAAATGGTATACCTTTTCATTCATACCTATGAATCTCAAAAGTATTATCAGAATTTGTTACCTCTCCTTCTGAATAGTCCATTATTTTTCTGTAAAAAAACGATAGCAAGTAGCAACACGTGCAGCGTAACCTCTCTTAGCAACGGTCACTAAACGTTTACGAGTAAATCAAGTACAATTTTGGCTTCGACGTAAAATAGACAAAACTGATTGAAACTATGTGTATAGTTTATCCTGCACATTTATTTAATATAAATTATTACGTACTAAATTACCGAAACTGTCTGAAAAAAATCGTGCAAATATAGTAAAGCATAACCTCTCTTAGTAACGTTTACTACATGTTTACTCGTGCACTTTACCCATGCAATTAAATACCGGTTGTTAATATAAAAAAAGGTACTTACGACAGATAATTTCCATTGATTTTTTGTTTTCGTAATTTTGATTCACGATTCTTTCTTGAATCTCGCTGATGCGATGCCGGGACGCACAACACTGACACACACTGACGCAACTGTACTGTCGTATCCCAACTGTGTTTGGGACACACACTTGTGTAGCGCGCCGCCACGTCCGTGTATTTCAAAACACAGTAGAGTTCTGTAATTTTAAGCGACCGAGAACCGTGGTTCTCACAGCGCAGGTGTAGTTTCTCTTCAACTTATTCGTAATAATCATTTTGAACTTTTACGGCATCGACTTTTAGTGTTTATTATCAGTTCTGTAATTATGACACAACAGTTCGAAATGATTTACAGAACAGTTATTGTTAATTCACCGAATTTTTCTCATATCCGCCACAACGTAACTAGTTCAGTAATTCCTCAAGTACAAATTTTTTCCGTGCATCTGCAAATTTTCGACATACTTAAACAATTTTTTGTTATTAAAAACGGCCTTTTTCTGGACCTAGTATGTCAAAATTGTCCGAAAAGCCAAGTTAAGACTGGGGGGGGGGAAGTAACGACGATGTTTTGACTGCAGGCCCACTTTTTTTTCAAACGCTAGAAAACATGATGCACCCTCCGCAAATAACCTTAACTCCTTCCATATGCTTGAAGGGCGCCAAGCATAAACCTCGACATTAACTTAAAAAATCCTGTCTACGCACTGAAAAAAATGGTTTAGCTGTCCTAGCTAGAAGTTTAGCTGGATTTCGTTTTCTAAGAAACCATAGCTCTGTTACCTAAATTTCTAGCTGTTTTAGCTAAATTTTGCGATCTACGAAAATGATCTGGATACATTAGCTAGATGTTTGATTATCAGTTTGATTATTAGAATCATACTTTAATTTATACCAGAGGAGTCTTCAATATATTACGTAATGCTTTTTTGGACACTCCCTCCCCCTTGTAACGCTACTGTAACAATATAAAATTACCCCCCCCCCCTCATTGTTACGTAGCTTTCAGTAATCTAATTTTTTCACTATACATAATAAGGTTTTAACCAGGATAATCCATGTATTCATTTTTCAAACGTTTTGGAAATCACTGTCAGCCACCACCGAAGAGATCAAAGTTTTCATATCAATCAATCATATTTTAGAAAAACTCATTTTTGATCTGGTTGGAATTTTTCGAAACATCGACCAAAATATTACATTTTTTTGGATTTGGTTAGTGGTCTATTCAATAGACCACGGTCACGTAGCCAGAGGCGACTATCGACGTCCATCTTTCGCCAAAGCAAATACGTGACTGCAAGCGAGAGAGTAACGGGCTTACGTACAGTGAAGCACAGTACTTTCTATTTTTGTAACAGAATATTTTTCGACAAAATTTAAAGTCTGTTGAACGCGTTTTTTGTATCAGAAAAAAATCATATCATTACTGATTTTTGCATGACGCATTCTAAAGGTGTTCTAATGATCCTATTAAAATTCAGTAATCACCAGATTAAAATTCAGCTGATAATCAAGCTATCAAGTGAAATTAAACCTTTCCTTCAACACGCCTCCAAAATACTTCTTGCTGCACATTCACTGTTATTTATAGAGAAAGTAATTTAAGAAATAATAATTGGGAAGATAATCTTAGAAGAACAGAAAATTATTAACATTTCATAAAATAATTCAGATCAATACTTCAAGGGAATGGAATAAAATAATAGTTTTGGTATCTCTTTTCTTCTCCCGCCCATATTATGTCACGTCTATTGTACGCGTTTTTTGTATCAGAAAAGAATCATATCATTACTGATTTTTGCACGAAGCATTCTGAAGGTGCTCTAATAATCCTATAAAAATCAAGTAATCACCAGATTAAAATGAAGCTGGCAATCAAGCTGTGAAGTGAAATTAAACCTTTCCTTCAACACGCCTCCAGAATTATTCTTGCTGTACATTCGCTGTTATTTATAAAGAACAGTGTTGGGTGAGTTACTTTTTTTCGAGTAACTAGTTACAGTTACTAGATAAAGTAACTTCAAGTTACTTGAAAAGTTACAAATTTCACTTCCTCAATTTTATAATTAAAAAATCAAAATATAATTCATAAAATAGTATATTGTGTACCTAGGAGTGAAACAGTATTTTTAACGAAGTAGTTCTACTTTTATCCGAGTAGTTAAATTTTCATCTACAAAAGACAAATTTCCAATAAAAGAGTTAAATTCCCGACAAAAAAGTTACTTTTCAACCAAATATTTTCATTTTCTACCAAAATATTTTCATTTTCTACCAAAATATTTTAATTTTCTACCAGAAAAAACCCAATTTGAAACAAAATAGTTAAATTTTCAATCAAAGAGATGAATTTCCAACTTAAATGATGAATTTTCAACTAGACAACTTATGTTTTAACAAATTCATATATTATATTATATTTGTTAAAAATTAAACTATTTTGGTGGAAAGTTCAACCTTCGTATAGAGGGTTTAGCTATTTTGTTGAAAATACGTTTTTTCTGGTTGAAAATTTAATTAAGCGGTTGAAACTTGAACTACTTTGTTGAAAATTCAGTTGTTTGGTTGAAGATTCATAATTTTGGTTGAAAATTTAACTATTTTGTTTCAAATTTGTTTTTTTTTTGTAGAAAATTTCTATATTTTGATAGAAAATGAAACTATTTGGTTAAAAAGTAACTTTTTTGTTGAGAATTTAACTCTTCAATTGAAAATTTTTCTTTTTTAGTTAAAAATTTAACTATTTGGATGAAATTTGAACTACTTTGTTAAAAAGATTGTTTCACTCCTAGGTACACAACATACTTTTTTATGAATTATGTTTTGATGTTTAAATTATAAAATTGAGGAAGTGAAATAAGTAACCTTTGAAGTGACTTAAAGTTACTTTATCTAGTAACTGTAACTAGTTATTTAAAAAGAATATAACTTACCCAACACTGTTTTTTATAAATAACAGTGAATGTGCAGCAAGAAGTATTTTGGAGGCGTGTTGAAGGAAAGGTTTAATTTCACTTGAGAGCTTGATTGTCAGCTTAATTTTAATCTGGTGATTACTGAATTTTGATAGGATCATTGGAGCATTTTTGGAATGCTTCGTGCAAAAATCACTAATGATATGATTTTTTTTTGATACAAAAAACGCGTTTAATAGACGTGACATAATATCGGCCGCAGAAGAAAAGAGATACCAAAATTATTATTTTATTCCATTCCCTTGAAGTATTAATCTGAATTATTTTATGAAATGTTAATAATTTTCTGCTCTTCCAAGATTATCTTCCCAGTTATCATTTTACAAGATACTTCCTCTATACATAACAGTGAATGTGCAGCAAGAAGTATTTTGGAGGCGTGTTGAAGAAAAGGCTCCATTTCACTTGAGAGCTTGATTATCAGCTTAATTTCAAACTGGTGATTACTGAATTTTGATAGGATGATTATAACACCGTTGGAATACTTCATGCAAAAATCAGAAATGATATGATTTTTTTTCTGATACAAAAAACGGGTTTAACAGACGTGAAATATTGTTGAAAAATATTCTCTTACAAAAGTAGAAAGTACTGTGCTTCACTTTACGTAAGCCCGTTACTCTCTTGCTTGCACTCACGTATTTGCTTTGGCGAAAGAGGGACCTCGATAGTATACGGGAGGAGTTAAGGTTATTTACGGAGGGTGCAGTATATTTTCTACCGTTTGAAGAAAAAAGTGGGCCTGCAGTAAATACCTCGTTATTACTTTACCCCCCCCCCCAGGCTTAACTCGGATTTTCCGACAATTTTGACATAGGTCCAGAAAAACGCCGTTTTTGATAAAAAAAATTGTTTAAGAATTTCCAAAATTTGCAGATGCGTTGTTGAGACATGAGGAAAGTACATGAGGAAGTCCCTACTTCGAGAAGTGAAAGCATCGTCTTCAAATTAAGCGTTGAAAATGGTCAATATAATTTGCAGTATTGAATGAATAATACAGCTACAGTAAAATTATTGATATTGCACGATAGATTACCTTCAGCAATGCTCCAAACGATGCTCGCTCAGAAATGCAAAAAGAAAAAACTTCCAAAAATGTTCAATCTTTTCAATTTTTCAGACAAACCGCTCACTTTATGGCAATGTTTCATATAACCTTGTTTATGCAGAAGAGGATTTAGAGTGTTTTATTATACGATTATTTTTGCGCTAAAAACAGCCGTTTCCAAGGAAACTCCAAAAACGTGAAATAAGCCGCCATGTTGGAAAATGGCGGCTCGAGCTCCCCCCCCAATTTACTGAATCTTGGAAGGTGTTTCAAGACCCCTTAAGGAAGGGTTTGAACCCCTATGAGCTTGTTATAATTTATTTCCATTAGAGCACCCTCTTTCAGCTTCGTTGCCTGGCTTACAAGATTTCGGGTCACTCGGCCCTGCTTCTACTGCGATCTACGGGAGCGGTTAGTGGTACGAGCCGTTCTGGTCAGACATTGCTAGACTGGCCGAAGTCGTCGGTATCACAAAACGAGAACTTACAGTATTAATTATAATTCGGTATTTCAATTATTTCCTTTAAAAAATGAGGCAAGAGGAAAAGATTGAGAAATATCGTTGTTAAACGATAATATTCTTAAGCGCCTTTTTGTTAGCTAATGTTTCTCATCGTTTTTAGAACAATTTTTGATTGTTTAAGTACTGCAAGATTGTTCAGATGATTTTATTTTCTGAAAATTTGTAAATCGTATTAGAATAGCTTCGTCGATTTCCAGACACCACGAAAAAAACATTCTTGATGAAGTATTACGTATTTGGCACTCATTTGTGATAAAAATTGTAATAAAACTACTGTAAAACAAAATGGATTTTCCTATTTTAAGGAATAAACATTGTTAACTCATTTATCATACACATACTTTTAGAATTCGCGAATGCCAACTTATAACTAGAAACAAAGTTAAGATAATACAAATATTTTACATAGTTTCAAAACTATGAAAATTGATCGAATTACTCAAATGGAGAAACAAATAGATACTTAAACATGTTAAACTTTGTTGAAAAATTTCGAAAAAGAACCCATTTATCGCGTTTTCCCTAGAAAGATGTATTGAAATAAAGACATGCTGTTTAAACAATTAAAAAATGACATAAACATGCATTTCTATTCTTGGCACTGATAAACAAAATCACGTAGTGAAGAAATACTATAATTCACACGCTTTTAGAGAAAAAAATTATTTTGACAATTTTTAATTATTTAAACGACAAGAAATTGTCTTAAAAACTAAGGATAACATTATTAAACAAAAAGGTACATCAGAATATTCAAATTTAAGGAAAAATTCCTAAAGGAATCACA
>CAKNYM010061283.1:0-17436 GCA_932195095.1 Andricus curvator | reverse complement strand
CTTTCCTTACTTCTCCTTTTTCTACTTTCCCTCCCCTCACATCCCACCCTTACACTCACTTCTTCTACTTCCTAACCCTTCACATACCACATCTCTCATCCCATTACTTCCCTCACTTCTCCATCCTCTACTTCTCCTAATTCCACTCCCATACTTCTGCTACCCTCCCTTCTCTTACTTCTCCCTGATCTACTTTCCATCTTCCCAATTCCCTCCTTTCATTTTCCATGCATCCCATCCACTCACATTCTCACCCCCTTCACTTCCCTTACTTGTCCCTCCTCTACAACCCAACACCTCACATTCTTCACATCCGACACTGCTCCTACTTCCTACTTGCTCACATTCCTTACTTTCCTTCCTTCACTTATGCTTTCTCTACTACCCTTCCCCTCACATCCTTTACTTACACTCATTTCTCGTACTTTCCAACCTCTCACATCCTACACTTCCTATCCTCCTTACTTCTCCTCCCTCTCCTCCCTCTCCTTCCTCAACCTTCCTCAATTCCATTTTCATGCTGCTCCTTGCCTCCCTTCCCTTACTTCTCCCGCATCTACTTTCTATCTCCTTAATTCCCTTACTTTCATTCCCAACGCATCCCTCTGCCTTACTTCCTTACCCCCTTTTTTTCTTACTTCTCCCTCCTCTACATTCCCACCCCTCACATCCCTCACTTACACTCACTTCACCCACTAGCCAACCCCTCATATCACACACTACCAATTCCACCACTTTCCTTATTTCTCCATCCTCTACTTCCCGTAATTCCACTCCCATACTTCTCTTACTTCTCCTCCCCTCCCTTTCCTTACTTTTCCCTTGTCCATATAAATTCCACTTGTAAGAATCTACACAACAGTTAAATTTTGAACCCGAAAATATGAATTTTCAACCTGAAAAAAAATAATGTGCAACAAAATAGTCATAGTTTTGAACAAAAAGGTGGAAAAAATAAAATAAACGGAATGTAAACAAAATTTTCAACTCACTTGTTAAATTTACAATAAAAAACGATCAATTTTCAACCAAAAATATAATCGTTAAATTTTCAGTTGAAAACATTGTTTTTCTACCAAGAAACAAAATTTTTTAATCATCAACCATAGGGAAGAATTTTAACCAAAAGACGTAAATTCTGAACCAAAAATATATGAGTAGACTTTTCAACCAAAATGAGCAGGGGGGAAAAAGGGGAATTCTTCAAAAGAGGGGTCCTTATACATTTGTAAACGTAAACATTTTTTTGTAATAAAATTAATAATGACAATAACAACACTGTCAATTAATTTTATTCAAACAATTAAAGATTGTTATTAATTGATAGCAGAGAGCCAGTATTATTTTCGGAATTTGGATTATTTGAGACATTCAGAGAATTCGGAAAAACCGAAAATCAGAAATTCAGAGAAGTCAGGGAATGCAGAGAATTTGAGAAATTTAGGGAATTCATGGAAAGCAAAAATTACAGAGGATTCAGAGAACTTAGAGATTTTCAAGAATTCAAAGAAGTCTATGAATTTAGAGAAGTCAACGAATTTAAAGATTTCAAGGAATTTAGGGAATTCAAGGAATGTAGGGAATTCAGAAAATTCAAAATATTCAAGAATTTCAAAGAACTCGAGAAACTCGAGGATTTTCTGAAATTAAGAGATTTTCAGAGAAGTTAAGAAATTCAGAATATTCAAGGAATTTAGAAAATGGTATGACTTAAGGAAATTCTGGGAATTCATGTACAATAAAATATTTTAAAGAATTCACAGATCTTCAGGAACTTCAGTCAACGAATTTAGATTTATTATTATTATACCATTAAGCTATTTCCCTTTTGGGGTAGGCGTGACTTGCTCGGTTGGAAAATAGTAGTGTGTAGGTGGGTATATAGGTATAAAGTATTTATTTAAATGACACGTTCATTCCGCAACACTGCCCCGACCCAGGTTGCTGATCAATCTCTCTAGCGATCATCCCAAGTGAAGAGCCTCACAAAATTGTTATGTGTGGTTCCCCACTTGGGCCCATTAGTATCCAAGGTCTTTATTTCAGGCGTCATTCACTCTATTGTCACTCTGTTTACAAACTATTTGTCGCCACACTTTTCTGTCCTGGCATACTACTCTAGCTTCCTTCAGGTCCGTGCATTTTTGTATGCAAGTTCTCGTGTTTCTATGGCTTCTTATGTCATTTCGGATTAGTGTCTCATTCACAGATTCTTACCATTCTTTCGGCGGTCTACCTCCGGGCATTTTGCCATTTACTTCACCTTTATACACTTGTTTGGTCAGTCGTTCATCTTTCATTCTTTCAAGATGACCGAATAATCTTAACTGATTTCTTTCCCATGTGGCAAATATTGTCTCATTTGCACCACATTCTTTGAGGATTATCTCGTTTCGGACTTTGTCCATCAGCGTTTTTCCGCATATTGTGCGCAGAGGTTTCATGCCAATTGCGTCAATTTTACTCCTGTCCTTCTCTTGACAGGTCCATATCTCGCTACCGTATAGTACAGTCGGTATGTATGGCCAGTTTAGCTTTTTTTGATATGTTTTTATTTCTGAGAATGGACCCTGCTCTACCGATAACCTGCTTGCCCTCATTTATGCGCCTATCTAACTCCCCATCTATTTTTCCGTCACTAGTGAATAGGCTACCCAGATATACGTACTTGTCAACTTGTTCTAATCTCTCATCATTTAGGACAATGTTGCACATGGTTTTCTCAGTTTTTCCTTCAAACACTATGATTTTTGTTTTATTTACGTAAATTTTGAGGTACATGTTCTTCAGGCTTGTATTAGGTTTATTCAACATTCTTTGCAAGTCCTCGATTCATTCTGCCACAACAATCTTGTCATCTGCGAAAGCTAACCCACGTACCTTCACTGTTTCGAGATCTACACTTTCTTCGTCGAAGACCACATTCTCAAGAGGAAAGAGATAGGTCGGAGATGCGGCTCACGGACGGGTATAGATGATACGCGGAGATTTAGTGGTGAGTGGTGGGAGGTGTTTCACGGGATCACGAGCTCTCGAGCGAAAGCCTGATTTCTCGGATACCTAACAACTTAATTATTGGCTATAATATCGCTCGAAAATTTTTTTCGATGGTTTTGTTAAAAAGAGCAACTCAAAAACTATCGAAAGGTGTGAAAACCTCAATTTCGATTTTTTTTAGAGTAAGCCCCCTTTCTTCCCAAAGTTTACTTCTATTTACCTTGTCAAATGCTTTTTCTAGGTCAACAAATGCACAGAAAACTTTCTTTCCTACTCTTAAGCTTTTTTCTGTGATCTGTCTCAAACTAAATATCTGATCTGTACATGATCTTACTGGCATAAATCCACTTTGGACTTCCCATATCTTTTCTTCTGTTATTTTCATTACCCCACGAATAAGAATTTTTGAGTATAGTTTACTTGCGGCACTTAGTAAGCCTCTGTAATTACTGCAGTTGCTATTATCTCCCTTTCTTTTGTATATTGGTACGATAATCGCTTTTCTCCAATGATCTGGGACTTCTCCCATCTCGATAGATAAATTTATCCATTCGCACAACCTGTGAGGTATGTACTCGCCACCGTATTTAAGCATTTCAGCGCTAATACTGTCTGCACCAGCAGCCTCACCGTTTTTTAAGTTCTTAATTATATCTCTGACTTCAGTGACACAGACTTTTTCCATCGGGTTTTCTAATGCATTATGTTCTATGTCGCAGTTCTGTTGCCCTATATCTTCACCTCCTAATAATTCTTTGAAGGAGTCTTTTGAAGCGTCTACTATCCCGTCTATTTCATATAGAATTTCACCTTTGCTGTTTCTCATGCTGACAAACTCTGTACTCATACTTTCCTTTGTCAGTTTAAATAATAGTTTCATAATTCCTTTAAAGCTGTTTTGTATTTTCCTCTCTTTTTCTGTTCTGATTTTTTCTTTACTCTCCTTTACTAGACGTTTAACTTTCCTCTTTTTGTCTTTGTAATCATTTTCGAGTCTATTTCTCTCCTCATCGCTAAGACCTGTAATGTGTAATGTTCTCTTGTGCGCTTCCTTCTTTTCTTGCTGGCCTGATTGAATTTCATCATTCCACCACGCATCACCAGACTTTCTTCCTACCACTGCCATACCACACACTTCAATTGCAGTTTTAACAATGATATCCCGTAACAAAGTTCAGGCGCCCTCTATATCTTTATTGCTTACAAGCAATTCCCAAGTTGCCCTATCTATGCGTTCACTTAACTTATTTTGAAACTCTATTCGCACTTCCGGTTACTGTAAATTTTCAATATTTATTCGAGTTTATTTCGTTTTTTTTGTTTTCTTTTTTCTCCATCCCCGCTCTAAGTTTATTTTGGAGACTAAAAGGTAATGATCAGTATTGCATTCGGAACCCCTCATGACTCTTGTATCTTTAACTAGTTCTCTCAGTCTTTCATCTGCGATAGCAAAGTCAATTATACTGTGGTTATTACCTATACACCAGGGGGTATACGTGTGAATCATTCTATGTCGAAACCAAGTATTTGTAATAAATAGGCCCTTTTCTAAGCATAAGCTAACTAATTTTTCCCCGTTATAATTTTTTTCTTTTTGGATCCCCAAAATTACCTAGCACCCTTTTTGTATCTGTATCCTGACGTTGGACGCCGACATATTCGTTCATATCTCCAGCTAAACTATTTTTTCACCTTGATCGCAAGTACTCATTGTATCATTTAAAGTGTTCCATTCCATCAACTGGGGCGTAGCACGCTATGATAAATAATCTTCTGATTCCTACCTTCATCCTAGCCCACAACAATCTGGGAGATACAAAATCATGATCTTTGAGATACTGTCTTGCTTTTTCATTCATAATTAAACCGACCCCCTGACTACCATTTGATTCACTATCTACTCCTGACCATATTTGAAAAACCCCTTTCAACCCCCCATTTTCTATGTTTCTACTTTCGCAACCCTTTTTCTTCGTCTCAGGTACACATAAAATATCTAGTTTCCCAGCATGCATAGTTTCTCGAAGTTCTCTTACTTTAAGATCATTCACTCCTCTAGCATTCCAAACACTCTGTCTCCATTCATCGCCTGAAACTCGAACTTTACGTTTACCGTGTGTATGCATTTCGTCAATCAAAGTTTCAGTCCATTCCGAGGCTACTTTATTGTTTGTATTATTCGTGTTTAGATTGTACACCCAACTATCACCTTTATGCGCGAGATTTATTTTGCGAGCCGAAATCATGTCCAAGTTAAGTGATTATTCGTCGTACGGTGGAGAGTCTAGTTGTAACGTCAGTCCACCTGCTTGAAATATTAAAATAGTTATAATAATTGAACTGCAATATTATAATTTTTTTTGGGAGAGTTGAAAAATGCATTTAGGAATCTTTGAAAATAACGCGTGAAGGGAGACGTCATCAGTTTAATTTTCGAGTTTTTAAACACCTAAAAGTATCTTTAAAGATTACCCCCCCCCCCCTCCCCAATCCTATCATTACATGAAGAAAAATTTTGCTTTAGCAGAAATTAATATAAATTGGTATAAAATAATGAAAAACTCATCTTTTTAAATTGAAAAATAATATACTAAATCCGAGCATTAATTACTGAGGCTGGCTGTTCTTTGCTGCGTGTCATGTGCAATAAGAACGAAGAGCCGGCTTAACAATCTGAATGATTCTTTTACACGAAAATTGCAAGAGTGGCCATTTTAGACCTAAACTCCAAGATAGGTTCTTCTAGCATGAACCTATCGATAATAAATCTTTTTCCCTCACTCTAGATGCGAAAACGAAACATTTTTTTTTTTACAGAATCAAGACCAAGTGGTCAGCGAGGAAGTAATAATAATAATAACAACACTCCAACAAACAATGCGAATGATGATCGTCAATTCGATTTCTTGGAATATATTAAACAACATAAACCAGTTGAAAGAACCTACAAATGGAGCCCAAAACAAGGCTTGATATGTAAGGAAAAGTATGAGCGTCCAGGGGGCGGACACATCAAATTCAACTGGGGAAATCTTTCAGGACAGGAGCGTGGTCCACCCATAGCACCATCACCTGCACGCACTCCACCAGGCAGTCCTAGACGTGTGAATAGGGAAGACAGTACTTCAACATTAACATCCTTATCATCATCAAGCAATACTAGCCGTTTGGATAGGGAAGTCAGTTCTTCATCATCAGCACCCTTATTATCACCAGCAGGCAGTTCCAGACCTTCCGATAGGGTAGACAGTCTCAGTTCATCATCATTATCATCGCCATCAACCATTAAATAAACCTATGCAACTTAGCTAACCGAATAGACGAAACCCACAACAGACCCCTATATTTTGACCTAGGGGACGAAGCCCGTCACGCGACCCCAGTCACTAGATCTATTGGAATAACAATATAAATATGAAAAAATATCTAATTTTTTGGAGTCGAAACTGTAAATTTAATAAACATGTGCAGTATGGCCAGCCAAATAAACGAAACTCACCATATAATTCTAGACTTAGAGATGGGGAACGAAGCTCATCACACAACCCCAGTTCCTAGATCTATTGAAAAAACAATATGCAAAAATGTAATAAATTATATGTCATATTCCTGAATAAAAACTGAACATCATTTGAATTTATTCTTACTTTATTTCATTACAATTAAAGCCTCAGGTCTTTCGAAAAAACAATATAAATATGAAGAATACATCTCATTTTCTTGAATAAAAGCTTAAATTCAAAAAGAACGCCATTCCCTTGGCGTATTGAAAAAACAATGTGAATATTGAAAATATTTCTCATCGTCTCAAATAAAAACTGAAAATTAGTTAAACCTGTGCAACGTGGCCACCTAAGTAGGCCAGGTCCATCATACGATCTCTGGATCTAATTAAAAAATGATATCTTTCTCTGAAAAATTGGTGCGTCACGAAAATATAGAAAAGATTGCTATCGCTTTTCCTTGTCGTCGATTGGGCAATTTGAAAAAATCAAGGGAATATTGCCAAATTCACGCACATAATGCAGAATCGAGTTTTAGTTGATTAGGAATTATTAATTAAACATTTTATTATAACATTTACAGTTAAAATAATTAATTTTCAAACAATAAAAAGAGAATCTGCAACAAAATAGTCGAATTTTCAACCAAACTGATGAATCTTTTATAAAATGAGAATGAATTTTCAACAAAAAGTGTAATAGTTATTTCCATAATATTTTTTTTATTTTCGATAAAAAAATGTTAAATTTAACCAAAAAATATGAATTTTTAACACAAGAGTTAAATTTTCAACGAAGAAAGATTTTTCAATCAGGAAAGAAAAAAACTCTCATCCGAAATGTTGAATTTCTGAATCGAATTCTTAAAAAAATTTCTTAAGTTTTGAATAAAGAAAATAAATTTTCAACTAAATAGTTCAATTTTCAACCAAAGGGGTTACATTGCTACCAAAAAAGACAAAATTTCAACAAAATAGATGAATTTTCAACTAAAAAATATAAATTTACAACAAAAAACAGAGCACTTTAATTTTAAGTAAGAGAAATAAGTTTTTGACGGAATAAAAAAATTTTCCAACAAAATAGTTAAATTTTTAACCCAACAGATGAATTTTCAACTAAAAAGATTAAATGTCCATAAAAAATAATTTTGAGGAAAAATGGAATAGTTGAATTTTTGGTAAAAAAAAAATTAATTTTCAATAAAAAAACTAATTTTCAACCAAAGAAATAAAATTTCAAGCCAAAAATTAATTTTATACCTAAAAGGAAGAATTTTTAACGAAATAAGTAAATTGTAAACCAAATATTTCAATTTTCAATGGAATCTTCAACTTAATAATTGATTTTTCAACCAAAAAGGTTATGTTGCTACCAAAAAAGACAAATTTTCTACAAAATAGATGAATTTTCAACTGAAAAAGATAATTTTCAAAAATAAAATATAATAGTTTAATTTCAAGTTAGAGAAATAATTTTTCAACCGAATAAAATAAATTTTAAATGAAATATTTAATTTTTCAACCAAACTGATGAATTTTCAACCAAAAAGATTGAATGTGTATAAAAAAATGGGGATGAAATCTGAAATAGTCCAATTTTCAGTTACAAAAATCAATTTTTTATTTTAAAAAACTAATGACCTATCAAAAAAGAATAATTTTCAACAAAATACATGAATTTTCCACCAAATATTTTAACTTCTAATGGAATTTTCAACCAAAAAGTTTAATTTTCTACCAAAAACGACGATTTTTCAACAAAATAGACGAATTTTCAAATAAAAGGGATCAGTTTTCAACAAAAAATAGAATAGCTTAATTTTCAGTTAGACAAATGAGTTTTTAAGCAAATAAAATAAATTTTGACAAAAAAATTAATTTTCGATGGGAAAAAACTAATTTTCTAACGAGAAAGAATATTTGTTGACAAAATGAATGAATTTTCAACCAAATAGTTTTATTTTTAATGGAATTTTCAACCTAATAGTTGAATTTTTAAAGAAAAAAGTGAATTAGACACCAAGAAGATTAATATTCTACCAAGAATATTAATTTTCAAACAAACATGATATAGTTGAATTTTCAGTTAAAAATGTAATTTTAAGTTAAAAAAAATAATTTGAAAAATGTTAACAAAATCGTTAAATTGTAGCAAAGTAGTTCCACTTAGTAGATTTTTTTCTAAAGAAAGGGTAATTAGTGCGTAATCATTTACGACTTCATTCATTCATTCATTTAGGCATAGTGTACTCATAGTTAAATTTTTAGTAACACAAATTAATTTCCCATAAAGAAAATAATTTTCGACGGAGGAAATGAATTTTTAACCAAAAAGATTAATTTTATACCAAAAAAGACGAATTTTCAACAAAATAGGAATTTTCAACAAAAAATAGAATAGTTTAATTTTCAGTTAGAGAAATAAATTTTTAAGCCAATAAAATGATTGGTGGTTTTAATTTTTAAGGCAGATAAATGAATCTTAAACCCAAAAGATTAATTGTCTACCAAAAACAATTATTTTTGAACAAAATACATGAATTTTCAACCAAAAAGTGAATGAGTCACCACAAGGGTTAATTTTCTACAACAAAAGAGAAAGTCTTAACAAAATACAGAAATTTTAAACCAAATAGATGATCTGTAAACTGAAGAAGATAAATGCTCAGCCAAACATGGAATAGTTAAATTTTCAGTTAACAAAATTTCTAATTGTTAACAAAATAGTTAAATTTTAAACAAAAAAAAAGAAGATTTTTGAACCTAAATAATGAATCTTCAACCAAAAAATGAATTTTGATCAAAGCTTTTCAAGCTATTCACGATTAGCGAAAATCTTGAAAATTTAAGGAAATAATTATATGTCCCCCTTTTACTTAGTAAGATAATAATTAATGCAAGGTTATAAACACATTTGTTTGAATAATTTATTATGGTTTATAACAGTCCTCTCTTAGAGTAACTCTGGAAAGTTGGGTATTGTTATGAATTCTTCAGTTTTTTTTTTACTTTTTAGTGAGAAACAAATAATAAATATTAATAATTATTTGAAAAAGGGCAGGAGGAACTACTTTAAGAAAAATTCACATTAAATATGATCCATATAGAAAAATTGAAGGATATTTCAAATATCTGTTTTGTTTCAGAAAAATATATTCACAAAAAAGAAAGAGATTGTTCAAACAATAATTTTCTCTATTGCTCATTTATCATTCCTTAATAACTAAGAAGCCAACGAAAAGTTGAATATTTGAGGAAAACCCGCAACTTTCTAGAAATTATCTGAGAGAAGAGAGTAATAATCAATGATATTTGTTGTTTTTCATTATTTTTCATTTCGCTCTAAGTTAAAAGTGGACAAAAATTATAATATTCCAGAAAAAAATAAAAATTGTTTGAATTATTCAAAAATAATATAATTAAGAATAATAATAAATTGTTTAAATAAGTATGCTACTCAACTGCTGATTCGTATTCTGTGGCTAATTGTGAAGAGAAATGTTGAGTTTCAACTTGCATCATATAATATTGACGATTTTAAATAAATTGTAAAAAAAACGTCTTTTTTTCCTATGGGAAATACGTGTTAAACTACATGAGGCTTGCGGGACCTCTAAATATCATTGGCAAACACACGCATTCTTTTTTTCGTGGATTTGTACAAATTTTGGGGCGAAACGCATTAATTGAAAAAAAATTCTAAAGAAATATAACGGAAGCTTGATTATTTTTTAAGAGTAACTTGATACTCCCGGTCAAAGATTGATTAAGTTCGTTTTTCCGATGCATTAGGTGATGCTTAGGAAAAGTCGTAATAAAACAATTTTTAGGGAAAGGCCTTTTCCATACATTTTTGGCTGGGTCATTTGAAACTGCAGGAAAAACATTCAAATTTTCCTTTATTGGGCTATAAATCTATATTTTCTCTATTAATATATTCTAAGTTTTTGTCCATAAATTTATTTTTCTCATCTCTTCAAAAGTGTGAAAAAATTTACAAAATATAGCATGATAACGAAATGTTAAGAACAGATTTATTTCTCAATATTAAAAAACATATACGATCAAAATGTTCTCTTTTATCAACAATTTTCTGAAATATTCAGCAATAAATTATATCATCAAATGAAATTAGTTGGAAATTTTTATTTACTAAATTGATGGTGCAGAAATTCCTCAAACTTTATTACTAAATAAATACATATGTATGATCTCATTTAAAGTGACAATGGAGTTATGAATATAATCCTTTTATTATTTCTAAAAAATTTGGTCAAAACGTTGAGAATAGGATATTGTGGCCTTCATTATTAAAAAATCATTTACAATTTGAAGTGTCCATCTTAGAAATAAATTTTTTGAATTGTAATTCCTTATTTGGAAAGTACGATTTAAAAAGTTCCAGAAAATTCAAAAGAAGAAACTGAAAACAGCTTCTTAAAGTCATATTCACGCAGTAGCCAAGTTATTCAGGCTTCAACAACAATGAGTTCGAGAT
Source organism: Andricus curvator (assembly GCA_932195095.1). Classification (NCBI taxonomy): domain Eukaryota; kingdom Metazoa; phylum Arthropoda; class Insecta; order Hymenoptera; family Cynipidae; genus Andricus; species Andricus curvator. Next base: position 6,436 of record CAKNYM010061283.1, on the reverse strand, counting down.
TTTTGAAAATTTCCTTACATCTATTTTTTATATAAAACAAGTGCGAAAACAATTTTTAGAACCCTTGATATCATTGTAAAAATTAATTTTATGAAGCAACTGAAGCCGATATTATTCACTGTTTTTCATTATGATGTGTCATTGTGTACATAGAAAGACAAGTGAACTACGTGGTATCCTAGACTTAATACATGATTTTATATGAAATTTTTCTTAATTTTGTCGTTCCGCAAACTTTAGAGGTGTACGTGACTTTTTTACTTACAAAAGTAATAAACCGGCAAGATTGTGTTTAGTGAAATATCAGTTTGTAATAGCTTCATCTGTTTCCTTTAAACCTTGTACATGACATTGATAACATTTTATTTCACAATACGTAATCTTAACAAATCATTACTTACGCAAATAAAAGTTCTGCGTAGCCTACAAGGCTTCGGAAATGACGAGAAAAAAAATTATATGAAAACGTCCATTACTCTGAATGATTTTTTCTAATTAACATTGTGAATGTACAATATATATGTATATTTTTTAATTATCTTACGTATTCAAACCATTTTACCGTTTTGGGAAAAATCCGATTTTCTCAAAGTAATGTATATTTGAAATTTTAGGGGTTTCCAAAAAAAGGATACGAATTTTTTCTTCAAATCTTTATAACTTTCGACCTAATTCAGATATTTAATTGGTTCATTTGGAAGAAAGACGTCCTTTGAGTCTTATGGAGACTAAACCATTTTTGTGGCAACGAATTTTGTTTTCAAAAATGAATTTTTCCATTTTTTTTAGAAAAACGAAGGATTCGACAAAATTCTAAGGAAAAACTTTGTTTATTTGCAAAAATTTGTATTGTCACAACAATTATTTGGCCTGCATATAACTGACTGAATGTTGCTTTTATATAAACCTGAATTTTTGAAAAAAAAAGAATAAAATAAAGAAGGTGTAGTTTTCTATTAAATCCCACTTTATCTTCCGGGCTGAATTTAGAAATCCTGAAAAGCTGATTTTATTGAAAGAACGTGTTTTTATTTCATGTTATATTTCTGTAAAATTGCTGCTCATGTAAAGAAGACATTTTGTATCTTTTTTACTGGGCAAATTATTTTCGTGGACACGAGAATTTCCTTTCATACAATTTAATTTTTTAAATTTTTCTCACGAAAGATGCAAGATACGATAAAAGAGTAAGAGGAATTTTTTTCTACAAATTTTCAAAACGAGCAAACTTTTTTCTAAACATTTTGTCAAATCAGTCGCTGTTTGTAAGAAAAATGCGAAACTTACAGAATTTCTTTGTTATTCGAGTACCAATTTAGCAGAACAATTGTGGGTTTTTTGAGAAAATCGATTTTAAATACCTTCAGAAACACCGCTGTCATTTTTTTAATTTCAAACATTATGTTACATTTTCAGCGTATTTTGATAAAGAGCAAATAACTTCATCAAAGTTAAGAAAAAAAAATTCAAATATCTCAAAACTAGATCGAACGTTATATTAATTTGAACCATATTTAGGTAACACATGATTCTGTGATTTGTAGTTGCGCTGCTTGTCTAACTTGAAATAGATGTAATAATTTTTTTCTGGAATTTTTACTTAAAAATCCAAATTAGTTCCTTACTTATTGAAAATCTAAGATAACTTAATAAACACTATTTGTATTAACTAACAATAATTATTATCGGCATTATTAATATTTATCGGCTTAGCATTAGCATTAAAACATCAAATAAAATTACTTGGAAATTTTAATTTACTGAATTGATGATGCAGAACATTCTGAATCTTCATTAATAAATGAATACATATAATCTCATTTAATATGGTCGAGGGGTTATGAATGCAATCATTTTGTTATTCTCGAAAAATTTGGTCAAAACGCTAAGAACAGAATATTGTCGCCTTTATCATTGAAGAATCATTTACGATTCCAAGTGTCTCTCTAAGCAACAAAGTTTTAGAATTTAAATTCCTTACTTGGAAATTGCGATTTTCAAAATTCCAGAAAATTCGAAATAAGAAAATGAAAACCGCTTTTTAAAGACATATTCACGCAGTAGGCACTTAATCAGCTATTCACCAACAATGAGTGCTAGCTTTTCGAAAATTTCGTGACATCCATTTTTTATATAGGATAAGTGCAAATATAATTTTTAGAACCCTTGGTTTTAGTAAAAAAATTGATTTCCTGAAGTAACTGTAACTGTTAGTAGTCATTGTCTTTCATTATGATGTGTAATTATGTACCTCGTGGTATCCTAGATGTAAAACATATTTTTATATGAGGTTGTTTTCAATTTCATCGCTTTGAAAACTTTAGAGATGTACGTCACACTTTTATTTACAGAAATAATAAATCGACAAAATTGTGTTTAGTGGAATATTATTTTGCAAGAGTTTCGTCTGTTTTCTTTAGATCTTGTACATGATATTGATAAAATTTTATTTTACAATACACAATCTTAAGAAAATATTACTTTTGTAAATAAAAGTTCCACGAACCCTAAAAGCTTCGGAATTTACGAAACAAATTATCGAAGTGTCTTGTCCCGAAATTCGGGATGAGTAGTCTAATATTTTTCATCAGCTTGGCCAGTTGTCCCGAATTTTCGGGACGAATAGTTCATCCCCTTTCCTAACTCTGCCAATTTTTCGGGACAACTAGACGCAACCAAAAATTATATAAAAACGTGTATTACTTTGACTCACTTTCTTTAAATTGACATTGTGAACGTACAATATATATATTTTATAATTATTCTACTTATTTTATGTATTTTACGCATTTACCGATTTAGGAAAAATAACATTTTCGCAAGGTTATGAGTATCTTAAATTATAGGGTTGTTTAAAAAAAAGATGCGATTTTTTTCATTGAATCTTCATAACATTCGATCTAATTCAGATATTTGATTGGTACTTTTATAAGAAAGACATTCTATGAGTTTCATGCGGACGAAATAATTTTTGTAGCAACGAGAATTTTTTTTCTAAAATTAAATTTTTGCATTTTTTTCAGAAACAAATTTTCATTGCCAAAAAAATGATTTGGCCTACATAAAACCTATCAAGAGTTGTTTTTAAATGGGCGCAAAATTTTGAAAAAATATTGGACGAAATAAAGAAAGTGTGTTTTTCCGCTGAATTCGACTTTATCTTCCCGGCTGAATTTTTAAAATGTTAAAAGTTGATTTAATGATAGAAGTTCTCACTGTTTTATGCTATATTTATGTTGAATTCCTGCTTATACGAAGAAGCCATTTCGTAAATTTTTTTCTAGCAAAATTATTTTTATTGTCACGAGAATTTCTTTCAGCAACATTTAATTTTTCCAATTTTTCTCGCGAACGATACAAGATACGATAAAAGAGTAGAAGGTATTTTTTGTAAATTCTTCTAAAATGAGAAAACTTCTTGTTATCATTTTGTCAAATCTGTCGTTTTTTGTACGAAAAATGCGAAACTTACAAGATTTCTTCGTTATTCGAGTACCAATTGAGCAAAAAATTGTGGGGTTCTTGAGAAAATCGACTTTGAATATTTTCACAGAAACTTAAATATCTCAATTAGATCAAAAATTATAATTGTTTGAAAAATATTTATATATATATTTTTTTAAAGGACCCTGAAATTTCAAATAACATAAACCCCCATATTTAGGAGACAAATGATTCTGTGACTTGGAGTTGCACTAGCTCCATAATTTGAAATGGATTCAATCATTGTTTTCGGAAATTTTTACTTTGAAAACAAAATTAGTTATGTATTCGTTTGAAATCGAAGATAACTAATAGAACAATATTTGTTTTAACTAAAAATAATTTTAATTGTAATTAATAACATTTATCGGTTTGGCATTTATTTTAATTATTAGCATCCGTTTTAGAATGAGGATAATAGAGATTAAAAAAAAAAGGTTTTCTGGACATTTTCATAAAACTGTAACTTGCATGACACTTTTTTTTATCTAGATAGATGGATGAACGTGTATTTTTTGGCCTGCCGGGCCTGCAAAATTGTCTTGCTCAGAACCTTTATATTTTAGAGAATTTGTCTTAAAATTAGTCCTAACAAGCTAACATCCATCCACACCTTAATGCTACCCACATTTTTTTAAAATTGAATTTCTTCATTTCAGAAAATTGTATTTACGAAAAACTCGCTAAAATTTATTTAATAATAGGAAAATTTTCCTGGATTCGCAAAGTTTTTAGTTTTCAAATTCGAAAAGCGATCATAAAATATAACACAAAAATTCAGTTTAGGAGAACAAAATTCTCGTGGCTATTAAAATTATTTGGCCCGCATAAAACTGAAACGATGGCTTCCTCACTTTCTTAATTTGAACTGGATTCGGTCAAATGGATAATAATTTCTGTTATTTACTGACATAATTAAAAAAAAAATTGTGTAGGGGAGACCACCCTTCAGTAGATAATGAGCCCACCGTAGATAATGGTTAATTAAAAGCACAAATTTATATAAAATAATAAATTCTCATTTTATTTTGTTAACACGTATAGTGTGCTAACTAACAATTAAATTCAATTCATTATTTTACAAACGTAAGTATTTTAAATTAATGATTATCTACTGTAGGCTCATTATCTACTGTAGGGTGGTCTACCCCACTTTTTTTACTCGAATTAAATGAATTATTAATTATTTTTTAAGTTAATAATTTATTGCAGATATCAAATTTGTTTCAATCAAAGCAAATGAATTCTAATATATATTTTTTTCAGTTATTTTACTTTTGTTGTGGACGTGGAAAGAAGACGATAATGATCATAGAAGTACATAGCAAATAATCATAGCACGTGCGTTATACATGATAAGACCTTGCTTTTGTTTGGAACTCTTTTAATTGCTTCTATCACCTGGGTTATGTAAATTTTAGTAATTGTGTCGATTTTTCTGGAACAGTTTAGAAATCGGCAGTATAAATAACTGTGATTTTTTCATCAATTTCGCAGTTATTCTTATGAATAGAACCCTTGGATAGAAACAATGAAGAGTGTTACTGGAACGCTGCTTCTTACAGTCGCGGCTTTCCTGCTTGATTCTGTTGGTAAGTGAATATATTTTATAATATAATTTCGAATAATTTGTAATTTTTATTTTTTACATAATATATATGAGGCTATTGAAAAACTACGGTACATAGTTTTGAAAAACACTTTTTCCACACCTCCCCTTCTTCATCACTGATCATTACACAAAGCTTAAACCCCCCAGCTTGTCGAACATTTTGTCTTCGATTTTATTTGATAAACACCTAAAAAAAACAAAAAATATACAAACATAATAGTTTGACAGACTTCACGAGAAGAGATGAATTTTCAACAAAATTGTCGAGTTCTCAAGCTAAAAAGTCGAATGTTTCAGAAACACGAAAAGGTGATTTCTTAACCAAGAAATGATTTTTTCACCATATGTTGACTTTGCAACAAACAGAAAATTAATTTGAGACCAAGCAGCTGCATTTATATGCCACTCAGACGAATTTTCAACGAAATAATTGAATTGTTAAACAAAACAGAATTAACTTCAACAACAAACAGTTGCAATTTTGACCCTCCGTTTGGAACATGGATGCAGCCAGACCTTTAGCGCATCAAATTCTTTTTTTTTTATCCTTTCGATTGAGCTAGCGACTTGAAACTTTCTGACTTTTCCCAGAATTTCATTAGCTATCATGTTTTTTCAATTGAAAGTTTACATTTCAGACAAGGTTAATTACAAGAATATTTATTTGAATATACTTCGGTCTGGTCATGTGGTCTGGCCAGACCCCTATATTTTTTATGTTGGAATGTATAAAATATAATGCATTTTGAACATTTAACCGCTTTTTTTTTGAGATTCTCTTGATATTTTTCAATTCCAACTGCCTTTTATATTCTCTTACCATCTTGCATACACATATATGTGAACGTTATGAAGTAAACCCTTACTTCTCCTGCTTCCAACTTCATCACATCACTTACCTCCCCTATCCCCTCACTTTCACTCGCTTCCATTACTTCCCTTTCCACACTGCCCAATACCTCAGTAACCCTACTCCCCCCCCCTTCTCTAACTTCTGCTTCATCTACTTTTCCTCTCCTTTACTCCCCTACATTCATTCCCCATGAATTTCACCCCGCACTTTCTTCTTCCTTCACTTCTCTCACTTTTCCCTCCTCTACATTCCAAGCCCTAAAATTTCACACGTCCTTTACTTATCCCACTGCCTACCCCCTCACTTTCCTTACTTCTCCTTTTTCTACTTTCCCTCCCCTCACATCCCACCCTTACACTCACTTCTTCTACTTCCTAACCCTTCACATACCACATCTCTCATCCCATTACTTCCCTCACTTCTCCATCCTCTACTTCTCCTAATTCCACTCCCATACTTCTGCTACCCTCCCTTCTCTTACTTCTCCC
>CAKNYM010061274.1:0-17162 GCA_932195095.1 Andricus curvator | reverse complement strand
CACTTATCAAAAATAAGTTGGGATACCCTCGTTGCCTATAATCAAAGGTTTTATGAGGAAGATGCCATATATAAAGTATGTGCATAATTGTTCTTATGTACCAGTGAGTACTTTTGTAATATTGTTATGCTGAATTTCTATTTAAAATCTTTACTTATGTCTTTTATTTTCAGATCGCATTTGATATCTTATTTTTGTATCCATTTCTGAATAATTGCTAATGATTTTTGGAACGAATTCTTATATTTTGGATTTTTCTTAGATCTGTAAAATTTGTTGGTAACATGTGCGTTTTATGATGTTTTGGGTTAGTTCGAGAGGCTCGTTGAAAATTATGTCACTTGTCCTGGCAAACGAAAAGCTATGCAAATAAAAAGGGTCTTTTCTCCCTCTCACTTAAAAGTGGGATGAAACGATTTCTAAAATCTGGCATGCCTTGAGTGTTTTCGTGTTAAAAAAGAAGGTTAGTTTGCCTCGGTATTTTGAATACTTCACCACGTTATTTTTGCTAGTGATATTTTCAATTAAAATAATTGTTTCCTTTTTTTTAAATATAAATTATACAAAATTTCTATGATTTTTCGAGACTGTGTTTGTGACTTTCAACAGTTTTTCACCGGAAGTTAATTGAGTACCATTTTTTCTTTTTCTAGTTTTAAAATAAATCCTTGAATAGATCGAATTTTTAATACCTTTTCAATCTTATTTTAAATAATAATTTCTACATCTTGGTCAATTTTTCACTAATGAATGCAAATTTGGATCATAAGAGTATATATACTCATACCTTGTAGTTTCCTATAAATGATCCCTGATGAGGGGGTCTAAATTGGCCCCGAAACATGTTGGTTCCCTGGTAGTACAAAAAAGACGGATAAAGGAAAAAGTGAGAGGTTGGTTTTGGTTGACTTTTTCTCCCTCTTTTTTCTTTTGGTTATTTTTGTCTCTAATGAGCCGAAAAGTGAGGTAGTTTAGAAGTCTGTTTTTAAATCTGAATCTTTTTCATGCTCACTTTGCATAAAATTATTCATGATAAAATAGATTTCTGTTCGATCTTAATTTAAAAATGTAATAATTTTTTAAAAAACGCATTCATTTTTTCCACGCGTGGACTTCGGCTAGACCCCCTAGCCTCCCTTGTGGACAATCGTGGACTTTTGTCTTTTTCGTTTAAAAATGCATTTCTTTTTGTATAAATTTCATCTTTTTTCTTTAAAAATGCAACTGTTTGGTTAAAAATTATTCTGGTTTCGCTGAAAAGGAAATTTTTTGTTCAAAAGTCAATGTTTTGTAGAAAATTCGTATCTTTGGCTAAAAAATTCAACAAATTTGTAGGAAGTTTAACTGTATGGTTGAAAATTTATATATATTTTTGAAAAGTCGTTTTTTTTTGTTATAGAATATCAATTTGTTGGGGTAAAAAATGCAACTCTTTGGTGGAAAATGAAGCTCTTTTAGTTAAGGATTCAAGTATTTTGTTTGAAATTTGTTTTTGTTGGTTGAATACAAATGTTTTTTATTTCTACTTTATGTATTTTTATGAAAATTCGTCTTTTCTGGTAGAAAATTCAAGTATTTATTTTAAAAATTAATGTATTTTGGTAAGAATTAATCTTTTTGGTTGAAAATATAACTATATGGTTGAAAATTCAAGTATTTTATGGAAAGCTTATCTTTTGATTAAAAATGCAAATAATTGTTTGGTTGAAAATGTTGAACATTCATTTGCTTTGATTGAGGATTTTACTGTTTTATTAAAAAATTAGTTCTCTTTTATTCGATTCATCTGTTTCTGATTAAAAATAAAAATCTGTTCTTTTGTTTAAAATATCAACTATTACATTTTTCGTAGAGAACTCATATTTTTTGTTGCAAATTCAACTGCTTGTTTGAAACTTGAACTACTTTGTTGATTGATAAAAAACCGTATTTAATTTTCAATTAAAAAAAAAAAATTTCAAACCAAAAAAAGATGAATTTTTAACCAATATAATTTTCAACCAAAAAGACGAATTTCCAACAAAATACATGAATTGCTGCAAATATTTCTATAAATAATATATGTTTGATAATATTTGGTACAATATAACAATTTATATTTTCATAAACTAAGTAGATGAACAACTTCCAAATTTTAGAAGTTCAAGTACAACGAATTAGTTCCTTCCATTAAAATAGCTTGAGATTAAGTTGAAAGTCTAAGTTAGTCACAAATATATATAAAAATGTAATAATAAATATTTTTAGAAACAATTGATCATAGTTAAGTATTAATTATAAAATATTCCAGGAATTTTCACCGAGTGAATCTTAGCATGCAGTGTTATTATTCATTTTCAAGCTATTTTGATTTAGAAACCGATTTTTTTCTACGTGTAACTGCCCAAAATTTTTAATTTGTTTATCTAAATTGCTTAAGAACATTTAAATTGTTATATTTGACCAAATATCATCAAAGATATATTATTTTTAGTAAGATTTGCATCAATTCAGAAAATTAAGGGAATTCCAACCTTGAAAATACGTAAAATTAAATTGTTTTGTTACAAACACTATTTCCAATTATTGTATAATATTCTTAATTTCAAAGTCATAAAGGTTAATGAATTTTAAATTGAAAACGTTAAAAAAATGAATAATATGTCAGATACTAACATGTAACTTTTATAAATTTCAAATTCTGTGTGTGTGAAGCTGAATTCCTTTAGATCAGACCTGCCCAACTTGGGGAAATTCCCTTCGTGAACACATGTTCCGCGTCCCCTACTCTTTCTCCTAGAGAGCGAGAGAGGTGGTAGACGCGTACGTCACAGAGGAGAGATTTTCGCAAGCGTTTACCACCACTCCCGCTCTCTAGGAGAAAGAGTGGGGGACGCGGAACATGTGTTCCCGAAGGGAATTTCCCCGGTTGAGCAGGTCTGCTTTAGATGATTATTATTATTATTATTATTATACCATTAAGCCATTTCCCTTTCGGGGTAGGCGTGACTTGCTCGGTTGGAGAATAGTAGTGTGCATATGGGTATAAAGGTATAAGGTAGGTAGGAATATAGGTATGAGGTGGATAGGTATATAAGTGTTAGGTATATATATTTTAGATTGATCTGGAATTCTCGTGTTATTTATTTAAATGACACGTTTACTCCGCAACACTGCTCCGACCCAGGTTGCTGATCAATCTCTCTAGCGATCACCCCAAGTGAAGAGCCTCACAAAATTGTTATGTATGGTTCTCCACTTGGGCCCATTAGTATCCAAGATCTTTGTTTCAGGCGTCATTCATTCTACTGTCACTCTGTTTACAAACTATTTGTCGCCACACTTTTCTGTCCTGGCATACTACTCTAGCTTCCTTCACGTCCATGCATTTTTTCATGCAAGCTCTTGTGTTCCTATGGCTTCTTATGTCTCTACGGATTAATGTCTCATTTACAGATTCTAACCATTCTTTCGGCGGTCTACCTCTGGGCATTCTGCCATTTACTTTACCTTTATACACTTGTTTGGTCAGTCGTTCATCTTTCATTCTTTCAAGATGTCCGAACCATCTTAACTGATTTCTTTCCCATGTGTCAACTATTGTCTCTTTTGCACCACATTCTTTGAGGATTGTCTCGTTTCGGACTTTGTCCATTAGTGTTTTCCCGCATATTATGCGCAGAGGTTTCATGCCGATCGCGTTAATTTTACTCCTGTCCTTTTCTTGACAGGTCCATGTCTCGCTACCGTATATTACAGTCGGTACGAATATAGAATTGTGTATGGCCATTTTAGCTTTTTTTGATATGTTTTTATTTGTTAGGATGGACCCTGCTCTACCGATAACCTGTTTACCCTTATTTATGCGCCTATCTAACTCCCCATCTATTTTTCCGTCGCTAGTGAATAGACTACCTAGGTATACGTACTTGTCAACTTGTTCTAATCTCTCATCATTTAGGACAATGTTGCACATTGTTTTCTCACTCTTTCCCTCAAACACCATGATTTTTGTTTTATTTACGTTAATTTTGAGTCCCATGTCCTTCATGCTTGTATGAAGTTTATTCAACATTCTTTGCAAGTCCTCGACTGATTCTGCCATAACAATCTTGTCATCTGCGAAAGCTAATCCACGTACCTTAACTGTTTGGAGATCTACACCTTCTTCGTCGAAGAGTGCAGTTCTTAGACACTTATCCATGAATATGATAAATAGCCACGAGGACATAACGCATCCTTGTTTCACGCCTTGCGTAATATCGAACCAGTCACTCAGTTTCCCGTTTACCCTTACGCTCGCTTTACTACCTGTATATATTGTTTTTATTGCTTGCAGGAGCCCTCCATTTACTCCGTATTCTTTAAGAACTTCCCAAAGTTTACTTCTATTTACCGTGTCAAATGCTTTTTCTAGGTCAATAAATGCACAGAAAACTTTCTTTCCTACTCTCAAGCTTTTTTCTGTGATCTGTCTTAGGCTAAATATCTGATCTGTACATGATCTTCCTGGCATAAATCCACTTTGGACTTCCCATATTTTTTCTTCTGTGATTTCCATTACCCTACGAATAAGTATTTTTGAGTATATTTTACTTACGGTACTTAGTAGGCTGATACCTCTGTAATTACTGCAGTTGTTTTTATCTCCCTTTCTTTTGTATATTGGTACGATAATCGCTTTTTTCCAAGAAAGCATTAATATTTAAATCTATTTAAATTTATAGAAAATGTTCCTGGACGAATTATTGCAAATTGATAAATTAAAAATTGCAGTCAAATCTCACTTTTGAAACGTTAAAAATGGTAAAATTTGCGAAGTTTTCAATGTCCAGTTTAAAAATCTTCAAAACTGAATAAATTAAAATTCTAAGCCTTCCAAATTAGAGTAATATATTATTATTTAGTAGTATAGTTGATCTAGCCATTCTTAAAAACATTAATCATCCGCATACAGTAGAAGCACTTGATGAACTTGATTCTGATCATAAACCTGTTATAATGTCAATAAATGACAAACAAATAGAATTAGAATACAGTGAGCCTCCCCAGTTTTTAAACTATAAGAAGGCAGATTGGAAAAACTTTAAAGAACAAATAAACAAAACCCTAAAAATAAACTCGCTGTTAAATTATACGGAATACATTGACATTATTTCAGAAAACTTGACAGAAATAATTAATGATTCTATAAAGCCTCACATTCCAAAACATAAACTCGTTAAAGACAATAATAATCTCCCGGAAAATATAATAGAACAGTTTAAACACAGAAACGCTCTCAGAAGATTATCACAAAGAACTAAAAATAAATATCTAGAACCGATTATAAACAAAGCAAATAAAAAGATACAAGAATCGATTTCTATCTATAAAAATGACAATAAATTGGGGTGCCAAATTAACCAAAATAAATATAAAAGACAATTCACTTTGGAAAATGACTAGAATTCTGAAAGGGCAAAGGAAAAGGTACATTCCACCATTAAAGAGTCTAAATGGCCCATTATTCAAAGATAAAGATAAAGCTAAAATTATAGCAAATCATTTTGAAAGAAAGCTCAAATTAACTGGGGAAATGGGTGATTCTGACCACAACAAAGAAATAGAAATTTTTTTTACTGAAATCGCGACAATAAAATCAGACTTAGATAGTATTAAACTAGCAACTCCCAAAGAAATCTAAAAGGCCATAATGAGAATAAAGTCCAAAAAATACCTACCTAAAAAAGCCATAATCCAAATCACGCACATAATAAACGCATGTCTTGAACAGGGCTACTTTCCAAAAGCTTGGAAAAAGGCGAAAATCTTGCCTATATACAAATCGGGAAAAGATAAGACGTTGCCTACAAGCTATAGACCTATCAGCTTGTTAGCCACTCTGAGTAAAATTTTTGAAATGGTAATTTTAAATAGACTCCGAAAACAATTTATACCGGAACAATTTGGGTTTAGACTTTTAGAGCAGGCCACTGGGCAGTTCAACAGCTAGCTCGGATCACTGATTATATTAGCCTACACTTCAATATGAAACATAGTACTGGTGCCATTTTTCATGACATGGAAAAGGCCTTCGACACTATATGGCACAAAGGGCTTATAGTTTAACTAAATAGATGTCATATACCGATATATTTAATTAATATTTAAGTGATAGAACGTTTGTGGTAGAAATAAATAATGAAACCTCGAGAGAAAGACCTATAGTAGCAGGAGTACCACAAGGCTCTGTGTTAGGACCAGTATTATTTATATATTATCTAAACGATATACCAAAATCTAAAGATGTGCAATTAGCTCTTTTTGCGGATGACACGGCGTTATATTATGCATCTCGGCGCAAGAAACAGGCTGTGAAGAAGCTACAGGGACAAGTTGTAATATTAGAAAAATTCTTTCATGGGTGGAAACTAAAAATAAATACTGATAAGACTGAACTCGCGATATTCTCGAATAATGTCGGTAATAAAGTAGTTCCTAATATTAAAATGTAGAACGAAAATATTGCCCCTAAGAAAGAAGGAAAATATTTAGGTTAAGATTGAAGATCCTAAGCTTAGGCACACAAAACACGTCAAAGCAGCTCACAACAAGGCCTCGGCAGTTATAGAGGCAGCCTTTATCCTCTTCTATATAGCAAGAGCAAAATGAGTGTCTCAAATAAACTCACTACGTATAAAATGATTATTAGACCTATAATGTTATATGCTGCCCTCATATGGGGAAGTACCTGCAAATCTAATATAGTAAAACTCCAAAGAGTACAAAATAAGTGCCTGCGTATGGCAACTAATGCAGAAAGAGGTACGAGAACCTCCCGTGCAGAAATTTCCCCATCTTTCCCTATTTGAAGTTGGGTTCTGAAGGGGCCCCTATCAGAATATCTAGTCTAGAAAAAACTGATGGGGGCCCTAACAGGGTCTAGTGAAGAATACCATGCTTCGTATTGGTATGGCAAATCTATTTGTATCTAGTGGGGCCCCGACCAGAACATTCCTAAAATCTTATTTTTATTGGCTAAAATATTAATTTGGAGGCTTTTGACGGTTTTAGTATGCAGAAATAGTGTTTTTTTGTGTGCATGTAAACGCTTTTTTTCGAAAACTTGATTTCGGGCACTATTGAACATTTTCTTCGGAACCAGGCACGTATGTGTCAGTTAAAGTTAAAGAGGTTATGTCTAGTACAGCTGTTCAGTGCTACGCCAGAGCTTTCAAGTTTTGTGTTTTCATTTCTTGATGTAATTTTATATTGTGTTTGATAATTATTCTCCTCCACGATGGAAGAGGAAAGGCGCCTGCAAGAGCAGATACGATTTCAGAGCAAAAAGTTCTGTTTAATGCAAAAACTTGAACAAGAATGCGATGAGAGTGAGGTTATGATGTTTGGAGCTGCTCGTTCCGACGACCACGTAGAAGGTAAATAATGTATTATTAATTTAACATATTTTATTTGTACGAATATTTTAACAGTAAATATAATCTAATAATAACACAACATAAAAATAATATTCTCCTATATTATAATACAAAAAATGTCAAATAAGTAAATGTACAAAAATCGCGGTACGTACAAAAATCAAAATAAATCAATTATAGTAAATTAAGCAATTGGCATTTTTTTAGTGTACTGTTATTATTTCAGCTGCTATTTCCAATACACGTAAAGATTTAACAATCTACAATATCAATGAGAAAGACCTCCTCACGGAATTGAAAAATATTCTTCCCAACGCCAAGGACTGGGAAAGAGGGTGGAAACTACGAGCTGCTGTCGATAATAATAAGAATTAATAATATTATAGTATCATATTACATTATTATTAATATTAAATCAATTGTAAAATCCTTTTATTTTTATGTTAGTGCAGAATATTATTCATCCCAATAACTTAAATCGTACACAGGGGCCCTGTAGGGGCCTCCCAGGGGCCCTTCTCTTTAATAGGGTTGTAGGCGGGCGACCCCCACTAGAACCCTACTAGAAAATCTAGTAGGGCCCCCATGGCCACAGCGTTACGTTCTAGATGGGGGCCCGACTAGTTTTCCTCACGAGAGCCCGATTAGAGATAGGGAAAACTAGCCAGGGCCCCACTAGAGCCCTTTCGAAATTTCTGCACGGGCTCCACTCTGCACACGAAACTTGGAATCACTACGATTGAACACGAAATCTGTAAACTAACCACGGATTTCTATAACACGCAGATTTCTACTTTAGATAGCCTAAAAAATACATGTAAATTGCGATATAAAGACTTGCCGTTTAATGTTAAATATAAATTTCCGCATCATTTGACACAGAAATAAGATTGCGAATATTAGTATCAAATCTCACAGTTAGTCTATAGCTAAAGTAACATGTAAGTATTGTAAATAGTAGTTCATAAGTTAGTATATAAGTTAAATTATTGTATGAGAAATTAAACAGGTTTTTTAGTATATTTTTCCTGTGAACACATACTCATAACTATATTAAAGAAAACTCAAGTATTATTACAAAATTAAATTCAAAATAAATTTAGGGTAAAATCGATTAAGATAGGGACCAAATATATATAAATGTCACAAATAAATGTATTAAAAATTTTTATGAACAATAAAGAATATTTTGAACTGAACTGGACTGAACTAACGACGTACTCCCAATAAATCAATCAATCACTGACGTTCTGTTTTTTCATTTAAGAATTCATTTATTGATCATCAATACATTATTTACAAAAAATATACATTTATGCAAGTTTTGATAGGTAATATTTATAATTTAAGTATCTTGTACGAAAATCGAATACGGCCTATGAGATATATTTGTATGTTTGTTTTTGATAATATAGATTGTCGGAGCTTTTACTAGAAATAATTTTATGAGATGAGGGTAAGAATGTTGACAAAAACCCATGAGATTTATGTTTTTGGCTTACAACTAGATAACATTAAAATATAAATACAAGATTATAACTAGAGATGCTGAGGAATGGCATTTACTTGTCTAACAATATGTGGTAAGGCATTTTGAAATTTATTTTAAATGGAGTTTCCTCCCTAGTGAGTATTTTTGCATCCTGCAGAACGCCCATCATCTTGTGGACTTTCTTTTTAATTTCCTCAATATGCACGAAATAATTTAATGTAAAGTAGAGGTTATGACCGAGATATTTAACTTTTGTTTTACGCTCTATTGATGCATTGTTCATGTAAAAATCAGGAATTTTTTCCTTTTTAAACTTGTGTGTGAATATAATAAGTTCAGTCTGAAACCAAACTGCTCTGGTATCAGGACCTTATTAATTGATTCGAATCTTTTAATTCTGTTGTATATAATACTTTCAAAAAGTTTGCCTAATGTGGGTAGTAGACTAATCGGACGATAGCTAACTGCAAACAGTTTATCTTTTCCTGGTTTATGATAGGGTAATATATGTTATTCGCAATTTTCCATGGTGCCGGAAAATATGACAGAAGTAAACAAGCATTAAAAATATAAGTTAATTGAAAAAATGCCTTTTTGGGCAGATTCTTTAAAATAATATTTTGAATACCGTCCTGTCCTGGTGCCTTCCTCGAGCCCGTCCTCATAATTGCTCTCATAATCTCGCTAGGTGTGACTAGATTAACTTCTTGCCTAACTATTGGTTCAATTAATAACTCCCTATATTTGTTATTGACTAACCGCTCGGTGCCCTCATCTCCCATGTCCTCTGTAAGATGGTGAACCATCTCATAATGCTCAGCTAAAACATTGGCTTTGTCGGAATCTGAAACTGCCAGGCCATTTTTCCCGTGAAGCGTGGGGATGAAATTGGACTTTTTCTTTGTAACGCAATTAGCCATTTTCCAAAGACTATTGTCGTTTACTGTAAGGTTTGATAACTTGTCCCCCCAGTTGGAGTTTTCAAGTTTAAAAATGGCTCTATTTATTTTATTTGCAAGTTGATTTTTAATTTTACGAACCGCGTGACTACTAGTTCTTTGATAAATTCTACGTAGAACATTTCTGTTTTTAATTAGTTTTTTTTATATAAAACGGAAGAGGTTTGTGAAAAGTCTCTGGTACCTTTCTAGGGATTGATTCGTCCGAGGCCCTTTGGATGACACTGATAAACGAGTCAACACTATCTATATCATTAGTAGATTGCAGATTAGAATTTAAAAGTATATTATTATTAATACTGTTTTGCATTTTTTACCAGTTAGCTTTTTTATAGTTTATATATACACGCTTTTGTTTCTGGAAGACATTTTGAACATTTAGCTTAATTAAGACAGTGTTATCATCTGAGGAGAGGTCATCAATGGCATCTAAATCGATATGATAATGAATTTTTTTGGTCAGGCCAATGTCCACTACGCTCGGCAAGGCATTACTGTACGGATACAGCCTAAAATTATCAGGCGCCAGAATTAAGTACATATTTTTAATCGCATACTGTTGTAAGATTTTTCCATTAGTATTTCCCTTATGAAACCTCCAATCCATACTTTTGGCGTTGAAGTCTCCAAATAATAAGACTTTTTGACTACATTTAAATATTAAGTCGAGATCTTCGGTGCTTAATTTAGATTGGGAAGAATTATACGCAGATACAATTACAGTATGTATTATCGGGCATCTTGACCGCCACAGTTTCTATCGATTTAGTGTCAATGGGAATTTTAGTAAATTTCAAGTTCATTTGTATAAATATGAGGACCCCTCTTCCTTGGCTATCAAATCTATCTTTACGAATGACATTATATCCTGGCACATAAAGTTTAGGTTTTGGATTTAATTTAGTTTTATTAAGAGGCATGATATCTCTATTATGATTTTCCATGAAGTCTTAAGTTCTGATAAATTATTTCTAAGCCCATTTGCATTCCAATGAGCCATTTTAATGGCATTAGTAACTAGTCTAATCCCTTCCATCATTTCTGAGATCAGTGAATACAATAAGCCTATCTAAATAATTTTTACATAATAATAGTTTAGATTTTAAGTTCCTAATTATCCTCAGTATCTTACCTATATCACAAATATTATTTAGCGCATTGAGCTCAGTCGTAAGGTCGGAGAAGTCCGCCACAAAGCGCTGTTCACGTCGTCCAGTTTCTCCATAGTTGTGCTTGGCAGCTCCATGCGTAGCATGCACCTCTGTCGTCGTGCCCCATATGTGCTTGGCTAGTCCAGGGATTGTGTCCAGGGGGTTGGTACCCCTCTGCTAGGAAGTCTATGAAGCATGGGCTTGGTTTTCCTTGAGTCTATTTTTTTCAAGTGCAAAATATATTTTTTTGCACTTAGAATAGTTTGCAGGATGCGCACCATTGCAATCTACTCTAGGCTATATATTCTCCCCCCCCCCCCTCTCTCTCTCACTCTCTCTCTCTCACTCTAAGGTCTTATAGTTAGTTATTAGAATTTTATTATGGTTGCCTACTGAATGAATAAACGTCGTCTGCGAGAGTGTTTTAAATCTATCAACAAAAGAGTCTTTTATTATTGTTTTGTTCACAACGTTAAAATAGAGATTTAACCTCTACACGTTTCTCTTAATTCAGTCTACGAATGTTATAAGTCTATGTGAAATATAGATTTATAAAAACATTTTTTGGTTCACAACTTGGAGAAATATAAACATCTTGAATTTTTAAAAGAGCTTATATGTATTTAAGAATCTAAGCGAAGTACACTACTGTGCAAAAGCTTACCATCACCCCCTTTTTGATGACTGATAAAATTGTCTTAATTTCAATTATGGCAGAGTTAAAAAAAAAATCTTTATAAAATGTTGAATGCTCTCAAAATTGTGTGTAAAATGAGCCCAGGATGAAGCCAATTTGTCTATTTCTTAAATAGATATTGCAACAACAGTGTAAATTTCAATATTTTCTTGAATTTTCAATAACTTCTGTAATAATTAATATTGTCTAATGTCCTTGAACTCATTTTAAAGCTATTTTTATAGTTTGTAAATATATGAAAAATATAACCATAAAGTTTCTATAAACGTCCCTTGAAATATATATTCATTTAATTTTTATTTGTCTACAAATAAGAATGTTTTCAAATTCTTGAAACGTCAAGTTCTTGCTTTAAGATGAGCATAAGAACATCAAGAATATTGACATTGAAATTTACGCTATTTTTTAAATATCTACTTAAAAAATAGACAAATTCACATATTGTATTTTTATTGAAAAGATGGCAAGATTTTCGAGAATAGGGGTAAAAATTGGAAGACTGTGCACCCTGAGTTTATTATAAATAAATAATTTGTTATTTAGGGACGACAAACTTGTGAAGTGATTTTTAAAAACCTTACCTCCAAAATATTGAAAGAGCATTTTGAATATTACCATTTTCAACTTAATATAAATTATTTTATCTGATAATCTCAAACATTGAAGAATGTTGACACAAGTTACCATCTTTTTATTTGTAGTTCGGGATTTTCTAAACTATTGGCAATAAACTTTTACGTTTGTAACGAAACTAAATACACACCGTATTTTTCCAATATGTAAAAAAAATGGGTGGGGATGAGGGGGCCCCAACCATCGCCCCCTCTTGTGAGATCCAATGCACGGGAGCGGGCGGATGGCGCGGCGAAGCCGTGCCAATCGCGCGCTCGCGATTTATGATCTCCCTGAAGAATGATCGGACTGGAAGAAGTTGTTGTCAATTCGCTTCGAGACTCTCTGTCGAGCTTTCGTACAGTGTAGACGTCTGCATCCAAAGTTCGCCAATCAACAGTCCTTTTTAGGACTAGCTGAGCTCTTCGCACCAAAAGGCCACACTATCGGGTCCATGATATATAGGTTGATAGATTCTGACCTATACGATTGGACTCGTAGTGTGAGTTTTTCTCAACAAACTCACTACTCACGCAATAATTCATAATGGCTTCATCAATTCCTACTTCCGTCGCCACTACGGTACCCCAACCCGCGTCTCTGCTGACTCCCTCAACATCCTCTCTCTGCTTGCCTCATTCAGACAAGCTCTCCGACGCTCAACTCACTGCTGCAATTTTTGAAATTCGCAAAATCCTGAAGTCGTACGAAGCCGCTCTCCTCTCCCGGGCCACGCCCCCTTCAAACAAAAAACCCAACGAAGATAACATGGACTTTTCCTTTGACTCTCCCGGTGACAACGAACCAATCGACGACGGTTTTAAAACCATAAAATCGAGACGCTCAAAACGTAAACGCACTTCCAGTCCGACTGATCCTCCGACCTCGTCTCTCTCCGAAGATGATTCTTTCCTTTCTAGTTCTTCTGACGAAGAAGAATCCGAACCCAAGGAGCGGTGCCCTCCACCTATCCGTATCCTTCGTAAGGATCTGTGGCCATAGATCCATCATGCCCTACTAAAAGCCGATATCCCTATCCGGTCGGCAAAGAACACCTCAGACGCCGTTCTAGTTTATCCTCAGACCGTCGACGCTTTCCGTGCCATCACTGCCAAACTAGAAAAGTGCAAAATGGCATATTCCACTAATCAACTTCCTCAGGACAGGGACCTAATCGTTGTAATCAGGGGTGTCAACGAATCCCTTTCCGACGATGCCATTTTCAAAGAGCTACAAATGAAAATCCCTTCTATTAAGAGCATTCATCGAATGAAAAAAGGCGACAAGATCTGGCCCCTGGTCGCAGTGCATCTTGACCCAACTGCTCCTACAGCAAAAACTATTTTCGACCTCAAAACCTTAGCTGGTCTCAGCATAAAAGTCGAAGCCAAGCGCAAATCGTCCATGATTCCCCAGTGTCTTCGCTGCCTCAAATTCTTCCACACGGCAAATTACTGCCATGCACCTTGGTCTTGCGCCTTCTGTGGTCGTAGCCATGCCACCATATCATGTACTTTCATGAATCAAAAGGATACTACCCCCTCTTGCTTCAACTCTAAAGGAGCACACCGTGCCACATACCGTGGTTGCCCCAAGGTTCCCCAAAAACCAGAGTCCAAATCACAACGAAAACATCAACGTCCAAAAACACAAACCCAACCTATCTCAAGGTCTACTAACTCTCCCAAACCGCTGCAACAACCTATTGCAAGCCCCTTAATCCCTCCCAGGCCACAAAATGCCTGCAACCCTGCTAAACCTCAGCGTTCCTACGCCAGCACTGTTTCTTTCGGCTCACAACCGAAAACTCAAAACCAAACCCACTCCTTACCCATCCCTGACCCGTTACAAAATCCGAAACTCCAACAGCTTTTTCGTGAATTCCTCTCCGTCTTTGCAACTGCCTTCCAACTCTCAAACACTGGTCACACTTAAAAACAAACTCACACTACTCACCTGGAACGCTAATAGTATTTCTGCCTCCAAAAGACTTGAACTTACTCTGTTTCTTGAGGAAAAGTCCATTGACGTTGCCTGCTTAACCGAAACCCACCTAAAGCCAGAAAATAAACTCTACTTTCCAAATTTCTCTGTATATAGAAAAGACCGCATTTCATCAAGAGGTGGTGGTGTGGCAATTCTTGTTCGCAACTCCCTCCAACACAAACCCATCAACACTGATTCATCCCTCTGCGAAGTAACAGGCGTCGAAATTCGTCTTGACTCTGGTCCGGTTCGCATTCTATCTCTTTACTCTCCGCCACACATCAATAATATCTCGAAAATACCGGAATTCTTCAACTCTGAAACCCCCACTATAATCGCCGGTGACCTAAACGCGAAAAACAAAGCCTGGGGTTGCCTCAAAAACAACAACAAAGGCAAAACTCTCCTGCGAACTCTCATTCGACACAACTTAACCATAGAAGCACCTAATGTACCCACACACTTCCCTAGTTCTTCAAAACAGCAACCTGACATTCTCGATGGCTTCCTAACTAAAAATATAGTCATCAACAAAGATGCCTGGTCTCTTCCGAAACTGAGTTCCAACCACAACCCTGTATTCCTGGAGCTGACAGGTAACCCTGAGCTCTCTCCGCCCATAGAGTCTAAAATCGACTATCTCCACCTTAAATACATTCTTGAAACTTCCCCCTTCAAATGTCCCCAGATCCAAACTACTGCTGAAATAGACGCAGCAGTCGAAGCCCTGACCAAAGACATCCAAAACTCTGTCAAACTAGCTTCCACAACCAACATCGTGTCTCCTTCCCAACTCAAACTATCTTCTGCTATCCGTCACCTTCTCTTTAAGAAAAATCATACTAGGAAACTTTGGCAATCTAACCGAAACTCCAGAAATCGTCAGCGTTTAAACTCCCTTCAAAAAGAACTTACATCCGCTCTTCAGTCCACCAACAATTCATCTTTCGAGGCCTACATCGCTGAAGCCGAAGAAAATCCTAAAAGGTGTTGGAAAGTGATTAAATCTCTCCGTAACAGGAAAGCTCACCTCCCTTCTCTTGTCAAAGACGACCGAACCTTCTCCCTTGATGAGGATAAAGCGAACATTTTTGCAGACTCCTTGAAAAATCAATGTTCCCCTTTTCCTAGCCTCGATAAATTCACGTCCTTTCACGACCACATCTCAAAGACTGCACAAGACTTCACTGTGACAGACAAAGACTTCGTTCCTACCTCTCCCAAAGAAATCATCGACACAATCCGCTCACTCCGGAATAGAAAAGCCCCCGGTAACGACAATATCAACAACGGAGTCCTGAAAAGCCTTCCTCGCAAACATATTGTAACTATCTGCACTATTATTAACGCAATTATGAGATTACATTACTTTACTTCTGCTTGGAAGGAGGCCACAGTCATCTTTCTTCCTAAACCCGGAAAACCTCTCAGCTCAGCATCAAGCTTTCGCCCCATCAGCCTACTCTGCTCTCTTAGCAAAGTAGCTGAAAGCATCATTCTCACTCGTTTCGACGACTTTGTTTCACGAAACAATATCCTACCTGACTTCCAGCACGGGTTTCGCAAACGTCATGGAACAGCTCATCAACTTCTTCGTGTTTCTGAATATATTGCCGACAATCTCAACAAAGGTAGACACACGTCCATGCTTCTTCTGGGCTGTAAACAAGCCTTTGACAGAGTTTGGCACGACGGTCTTATCTTTAAACTCATTCATTTGAAATTTCCTCACTACCTTATCGGATTAATTAAATCTTACCTCTCCAACAGGAGTATTAGAGCTCGTGTAGGAAAATCCATATCTGAACCTCAAACTATCACTTCTGGTGTCCCTCAAGGCTCTAAACTCGCTCCCTCTCTCTTCAACGTTCACTGTTATGACATTCCTGTCGATGATAAAATCCTCATAGCTCAATACGCTGATGACGTTGCTTTTCTTCATTCTTCCAAGGTTATCAAGCAATGTTCATCGCGTTTAAACAGATTTACTCCAATTGTTCTCGATTGGTACTCCAGATGGAGATTTGAGATTAACAAAACCAAATCTGAAGCCGTTTTCTTCTCTCGCCGCATTCGCACACCTCCTAAACTCCTCGTCAACTCTCTTCCCATCGAATGGAGCTATTCCGCAAAATACCTAGGCGTCATTTTTGACAAGAGACTCACCTGGTCCAAACAAATAACCGCTACCCGCAATAAAGCCTTTGGAGCCTTTACGGCGCTTAAACCTTTCTTCAATAATCATACTGTTTCCCAGGCTACAAAAGCCCGTGCCTTCAACGCAATAATTAGAAGCATTTGTACTTACGCGATTCCTATCTGGGGATCTGCATCCCCTAACCGCCTGTCAAAGCTCCAAGGAACTTATATGCGCCTTCTTCGCTCCTCTTTAAATATTCCCTGGTTCATCCGCAACACACAAATCCTTGCTGAATCCAAACTTCCTTCCATCTCCTTAGCTGCTCAAGAATACGCCGCAAACCTTCGTCTTTCAGTGCAAAATCACCCAAACCCCAGCATCAACTCACTCGCAAACTACGCGAGTAAAACTTCCGACCGTTTTAGAAGGCCGTGTCTTCTCGTTTCGCCGCAATCCTAACCATCTTCTCTTTCTCCGTGTTTCGCTCCTAGCGCGAGTGTCCCTGCAGTTCAACTGTCTTGGACCACCATCCTCCACTCATCTCATCTTTGGTTTATAACCTCAAGGTTGGTAACCAACGGGGAGGGGTTTTAGTCGGTAGGCGCTCATTGCGAATCCGACACTACCCTTCAGTGGATGTCTTTTGAAGATTCCCCCTCCTCGACTCATTCAACAACAAAAAAAAAAAAAAAAAAAAGTAGTTGTTGTGCGTTACCCGTTCGGGC
>CAKNYM010061273.1:0-18288 GCA_932195095.1 Andricus curvator | reverse complement strand
AGTTGACCAAGTTATAAAAGGTGCTTTAAACCACGTTTTTTCACCTTCACTGCGAATTTGCATCGAAACTTACGGGCGCATCGCACTCAAATGATATTGCACTTATTCGTAATGAAATGAGGATTGACAAGATATTTTTCCTTTTTTTATTGAGTTATTCAATGATTTGTAGAGGGGCCAGGATTTTTGAAACAGATAGTAGTTGAAAATTCATTTTTATATGTTGAAAACATTTTTTTTTTACTGAAAATGTAACGATTCCATTTTTAGTTGAAAATTCAAGTATTTGGTTTAAAAATCATCTTTTTTCATTGAAAATTCATCTATTTGTTTGAGGATTCAACTATTTTGTTAAAAATTCGTTTTGTTTTATTTAATTCAACACGTTCAAAATTCGTCTTTTGATAGAAAATTCATCTTTTACGGTAGAAAAGTCATCTTTCTCGATTGAAAATTAACTATTCGAGTTGAAAATTCTACTGTATTGTAAAAAATTCGTCTTTTATATTTGAAAATTCAACTGTTTTTGGTTATAATTTCATGTTTTTTGTTTGAAAATTCGCACCTTTGTAGGTTAAAAATGTAACGATTTTGATTTATCTTTTAGAAATATTTATGGAAGTTTTGAAACGATTCAAAAATAATTTTTAAACTTAGAAAAGATTTCAACCATTTTTGTATCTAGATTTTTGAATATTTCCAAAAGAAGAAGGTTTTTAAGAATTTTGAAAGGTGTCAAGTGAATTAAACAAATTTCGTTAGATTCCTAGGAAAATGAACAATTCGTTTTTATTTTGAAAAATTAATTTTGAGATATCCAAAATTGTTGAAAAAAATATGTATGATTTTAAGGCCATTTTAAAAATTGGCCAGCAACTTAAAACAAATTTTAGGAAAAATTGAATAATTTTGAAAGACATTTAAAAGGTTTAAAAGATTTGAAAAGATTCAAAAATAATTAAAAATTTCAAATAATTTTAAAAAATGTTATAAAAAATGAAAAATGTTTACATTTATACATGATATATGTTTTAAATAAATTTTTTCTCAAATGTCTTCCCGGTACTTATTGAAAAATAAGGTTGCCAATGGGATGTACATATTTTTCCAATTTAGAAAGCATCCAGCCACTTATCAAAAATAAGTTGGGATACCCTCGTTGCCTATAATCAAAGGTTTTATGAGGAAGATGCCATATATAAAGTATGTGCATAATTGTTCTTATGTACCAGTGAGTACTTTTGTAATATTGTTATGCTGAATTTCTATTTAAAATCTTTACTTATGTCTTTTATTTTCAGATCGCATTTGATATCTTATTTTTGTATCCATTTCTGAATAATTGCTAATGATTTTTGGAACGAATTCTTATATTTTGGATTTTTCTTAGATCTGTAAAATTTGTTGGTAACATGTGCGTTTTATGATGTTTTGGGTTAGTTCGAGAGGCTCGTTGAAAATTATGTCACTTGTCCTGGCAAACGAAAAGCTATGCAAATAAAAAGGGTCTTTTCTCCCTCTCACTTAAAAGTGGGATGAAACGATTTCTAAAATCTGGCATGCCTTGAGTGTTTTCGTGTTAAAAAAGAAGGTTAGTTTGCCTCGGTATTTTGAATACTTCACCACGTTATTTTTGCTAGTGATATTTTCAATTAAAATAATTGTTTCCTTTTTTTTAAATATAAATTATACAAAATTTCTATGATTTTTCGAGACTGTGTTTGTGACTTTCAACAGTTTTTCACCGGAAGTTAATTGAGTACCATTTTTTCTTTTTCTAGTTTTAAAATAAATCCTTGAATAGATCGAATTTTTAATACTTTTTCAATCTTATTTTAAATAATAATTTCTACATCTTGGTCAATTTTTCACTAATGAATGCAAATTTGGATCATAAGAGTATATATACTCATACCTTGTAGTTTCCTATAAATGATCCCTGATGAGGGGGTCTAAATTGGCCCCGAAACATGTTGGTTCCCTGGTAGTACAAAAAAGACGGATAAAGGAAAAAGTGAGAGGTTGGTTTTGGTTGACTTTTTCTCCCTCTTTTTTCTTTTGGTTATTTTTGTCTCTAATGAGCCGAAAAGTGAGGTAGTTTAGAAGTCTGTTTTTAAATCTGAATCTTTTTCATGCTCACTTTGCATAAAATTATTCATGATAAAATAGATTTCTGTTCGATCTTAATTTAAAAATGTAATAATTTTTTAAAAAACGCATTCATTTTTTCCACGCGTGGACTTCGGCTAGACCCCCTAGCCTCCCTTGTGGACAATCGTGGACTTTTGTCTTTTTCGTTTAAAAATGCATTTCTTTTTGTATAAATTTCATCTTTTTTCTTTAAAAATGCAACTGTTTGGTTAAAAATTATTCTGGTTTCGCAGAAAAGGAAATTTTTTGTTCAAAAGTCAATGTTTTGTAGAAAATTCGTATCTTTGGCTAAAAAATTCAACAAATTTGTAGGAAGTTTAACTGTATGGTTGAAAATTTATATATATTTTTGAAAAGTCGTTTTTTTTTGTTATAGAATATCAATTTGTTGGGGTAAAAAATGCAACTCTTTGGTGGAAAATGAAGCTCTTTTAGTTAAGGATTCAAGTATTTTGTTTGAAATTTGTTTTTGTTGGTTGAATACAAATGTTTTTTATTTCTACTTTATGTATTTTTATGAAAATTCGTCTTTTCTGGTAGAAAATTCAAGTATTTATTTTAAAAATTAATGTATTTTGGTAAGAATTAATCTTTTTGGTTGAAAATATAACTATATGGTTGAAAATTCAAGTATTTTATGGAAAGCTTATCTTTTGATTAAAAATGCAAATAATTGTTTGGTTGAAAATGTTGAACATTCATTTGCTTTGATTGAGGATTTTACTGTTTTATTAAAAAATTAGTTCTCTTTTATTCGATTCATCTGTTTCTGATTAAAAATAAAAATCTGTTCTTTTGTTTAAAATATCAACTATTACATTTTTCGTAGAGAACTCATATTTTTTGTTGCAAATTCAACTGCTTGTTTGAAACTTGAACTACTTTGTTGATTGATAAAAAACCGTATTTAATTTTCAATTAAAAAAAAAAAATTTCAAACCAAAAAAAGATGAATTTTTAACCAATATAATTTTCAACCAAAAAGACGAATTTCCAACAAAATACATGAATTGCTGCAAATATTTCTATAAATAATATATGTTTGATAATATTTGGTACAATATAACAATTTATATTTTCATAAACTAAGTAGATGAACAACTTCCAAATTTTAGAAGTTCAAGTACAACGAATTAGTTCCTTCCATTAAAATAGCTTGAGATTAAGTTGAAAGTCTAAGTTAGTCACAAATATATATAAAAATGTAATAATAAATATTTTTAGAAACAATTGATCATAGTTAAGTATTAATTATAAAATATTCCAGGAATTTTCACCGAGTGAATCTTAGCATGCAGTGTTATTATTCATTTTCAAGCTATTTTGATTTAGAAACCGATTTTTTTCTACGTGTAACTGCCCAAAATTTTTAATTTGTTTATCTAAATTGCTTAAGAACATTTAAATTGTTATATTTGACCAAATATCATCAAAGATATATTATTTTTAGTAAGATTTGCATCAATTCAGAAAATTAAGGGAATTCCAACCTTGAAAATACGTAAAATTAAATTGTTTTGTTACAAACACTATTTCCAATTATTGTATAATATTCTTAATTTCAAAGTCATAAAGGTGAATGAATTTTAAATTGAAAACATTAAAAAAATTAATAATATGTCAGATACTAACATGTAACTTTTATAAATTTCAAATTCTGTGTGTGTGAAGCTGAATTCCTTTAGATCAGACCTGCCCAACTTGGGGAAATTCCCTTCGTGAACACATGTTCCGCGTCCCCTACTCTTTCTCCTAGAGAGCGAGAGAGGTGGTAGACGCGTACGTCACAGAGGAGAGATTTTCGCAAGCGTTTACCACCACTCCCGCTCTCTAGGAGAAAGAGTGGGGGACGCGGAACATGTGTTCCCGAAGGGAATTTCCCCGGTTGAGCAGGTCTGCTTTAGATGATTATTATTATTATTATTATTATACCATTAAGCCATTTCCCTTTCGGGGTAGGCGTGACTTGCTCGGTTGGAGAATAGTAGTGTGCATATGGGTATAAAGGTATAAGGTAGGTAGGAATATAGGTATGAGGTGGATAGGTATATAAGTGTTAGGTATATATATTTTAGATTGATCTGGAATTCTCGTGTTATTTATTTAAATGACACGTTTACTCCGCAACACTGCTCCGACCCAGGTTGCTGATCAATCTCTCTAGCGATCACCCCAAGTGAAGAGCCTCACAAAATTGTTATGTATGGTTCTCCACTTGGGCCCATTAGTATCCAAGATCTTTGTTTCAGGCGTCATTCATTCTACTGTCACTCTGTTTACAAACTATTTGTCGCCACACTTTTCTGTCCTGGCATACTACTCTAGCTTCCTTCACGTCCATGCATTTTTTCATGCAAGCTCTTGTGTTCCTATGGCTTCTTATGTCTCTACGGATTAATGTCTCATTTACAGATTCTAACCATTCTTTCGGCGGTCTACCTCTGGGCATTCTGCCATTTACTTTACCTTTATACACTTGTTTGGTCAGTCGTTCATCTTTCATTCTTTCAAGATGTCCGAACCATCTTAACTGATTTCTTTCCCATGTGTCAACTATTGTCTCTTTTGCACCACATTCTTTGAGGATTGTCTCGTTTCGGACTTTGTCCATTAGTGTTTTCCCGCATATTATGCGCAGAGGTTTCATGCCGATCGCGTTAATTTTACTCCTGTCCTTTTCTTGACAGGTCCATGTCTCGCTACCGTATATTACAGTCGGTACGAATATAGAATTGTGTATGGCCATTTTAGCTT
Organism: Andricus curvator; assembly: GCA_932195095.1. Taxonomy (NCBI): domain Eukaryota; kingdom Metazoa; phylum Arthropoda; class Insecta; order Hymenoptera; family Cynipidae; genus Andricus; species Andricus curvator. The sequence continues at coordinate 13,383 of CAKNYM010061273.1, read as the reverse complement.
TTTTTGATATGTTTTTATTTGTTAGGATGGACCCTGCTCTACCGATAACCTGTTTACCCTTATTTATGCGCCTATCTAACTCCCCATCTATTTTTCCGTCGCTAGTGAATAGACTACCTAGGTATACGTACTTGTCAACTTGTTCTAATCTCTCATCATTTAGGACAATGTTGCACATTGTTTTCTCACTCTTTCCCTCAAACACCATGATTTTTGTTTTATTTACGTTAATTTTGAGTCCCATGTCCTTCATGCTTGTATGAAGTTTATTCAACATTCTTTGCAAGTCCTCGACTGATTCTGCCATAACAATCTTGTCATCTGCGAAAGCTAATCCACGTACCTTAACTGTTTGGAGATCTACACCTTCTTCGTCGAAGAGTGCAGTTCTTAGACACTTATCCATGAATATGATAAATAGCCACGAGGACATAACGCATCCTTGTTTCACGCCTTGCGTAATATCGAACCAGTCACTCAGTTTCCCGTTTACCCTTACGCTCGCTTTACTACCTGTATATATTGTTTTTATTGCTTGCAGGAGCCCTCCATTTACTCCGTATTCTTTAAGAACTTCCCAAAGTTTACTTCTATTTACCGTGTCAAATGCTTTTTCTAGGTCAATAAATGCACAGAAAACTTTCTTTCCTACTCTCAAGCTTTTTTCTGTGATCTGTCTTAGGCTAAATATCTGATCTGTACATGATCTTCCTGGCATAAATCCACTTTGGACTTCCCATATTTTTTCTTCTGTGATTTCCATTACCCTACGAATAAGTATTTTTGAGTATATTTTACTTACGGTACTTAGTAGGCTGATACCTCTGTAATTACTGCAGTTGTTTTTATCTCCCTTTCTTTTGTATATTGGTACGATAATCGCTTTTTTCCAAGAAAGCATTAATATTTAAATCTATTTAAATTTATAGAAAATGTTCCTGGACGAATTATTGCAAATTGATAAATTAAAAATTGCAGTCAAATCTCACTTTTGAAACGTTAAAAATGGTAAAATTTACGAAGTTTTCAATGTCCAGTTTAAAAATCTTCAAAACTGAATAAATTAAAATTCTAAGCCTTCCAAATTAGAGTAATATATTATTATTTAGTAGTATAGTTGATCTAGCCATTCTTAAAAACATTAATCATCCGCATACAGTAGAAGCACTTGATGAACTTGATTCTGATCATAAACCTGTTATAATGTCAATAAATGACAAACAAATAGAATTAGAATACAGTGAGCCTCCCCAGTTTTTAAACTATAAGAAGGCAGATTGGAAAAACTTTAAAGAACAAATAAACAAAACCCTAAAAATAAACTCGCTGTTAAATTATACGGAATACATTGACATTATTTCAGAAAACTTGACAGAAATAATTAATGATTCTATAAAGCCTCACATTCCAAAACATAAACTCGTTAAAGACAATAATAATCTCCCGGAAAATATAATAGAACAGTTTAAACACAGAAACGCTCTCAGAAGATTATCACAAAGAACTAAAAATAAATATCTAGAACCGATTATAAACAAAGCAAATAAAAAGATACAAGAATCGATTTCTATCTATAAAAATGACAATAAATTGGGGTGCCAAATTAACCAAAATAAATATAAAAGACAATTCACTTTGGAAAATGACTAGAATTCTGAAAGGGCAAAGGAAAAGGTACATTCCACCATTAAAGAGTCTAAATGGCCCATTATTCAAAGATAAAGATAAAGCTAAAATTATAGCAAATCATTTTGAAAGAAAGCTCAAATTAACTGGGGAAATGGGTGATTCTGACCACAACAAAGAAATAGAAATTTTTTTTACTGAAATCGCGACAATAAAATCAGACTTAGATAGTATTAAACTAGCAACTCCCAAAGAAATCTAAAAGGCCATAATGAGAATAAAGTCCAAAAAATACCTACCTAAAAAAGCCATAATCCAAATCACGCACATAATAAACGCATGTCTTGAACAGGGCTACTTTCCAAAAGCTTGGAAAAAGGCGAAAATCTTGCCTATATACAAATCGGGAAAAGATAAGACGTTGCCTACAAGCTATAGACCTATCAGCTTGTTAGCCACTCTGAGTAAAATTTTTGAAATGGTAATTTTAAATAGACTCCGAAAACAATTTATACCGGAACAATTTGGGTTTAGACTTTTAGAGCAGGCCACTGGGCAGTTCAACAGCTAGCTCGGATCACTGATTATATTAGCCTACACTTCAATATGAAACATAGTACTGGTGCCATTTTTCATGACATGGAAAAGGCCTTCGACACTATATGGCACAAAGGGCTTATAGTTTAACTAAATAGATGTCATATACCGATATATTTAATTAATATTTAAGTGATAGAACGTTTGTGGTAGAAATAAATAATGAAACCTCGAGAGAAAGACCTATAGTAGCAGGAGTACCACAAGGCTCTGTGTTAGGACCAGTATTATTTATATATTATCTAAACGATATACCAAAATCTAAAGATGTGCAATTAGCTCTTTTTGCGGATGACACGGCGTTATATTATGCATCTCGGCGCAAGAAACAGGCTGTGAAGAAGCTACAGGGACAAGTTGTAATATTAGAAAAATTCTTTCATGGGTGGAAACTAAAAATAAATACTGATAAGACTGAACTCGCGATATTCTCGAATAATGTCGGTAATAAAGTAGTTCCTAATATTAAAATGTAGAACGAAAATATTGCCCCTAAGAAAGAAGGAAAATATTTAGGTTAAGATTGAAGATCCTAAGCTTAGGCACACAAAACACGTCAAAGCAGCTCACAACAAGGCCTCGGCAGTTATAGAGGCAGCCTTTATCCTCTTCTATATAGCAAGAGCAAAATGAGTGTCTCAAATAAACTCACTACGTATAAAATGATTATTAGACCTATAATGTTATATGCTGCCCTCATATGGGGAAGTACCTGCAAATCTAATATAGTAAAACTCCAAAGAGTACAAAATAAGTGCCTGCGTATGGCAACTAATGCAGAAAGAGGTACGAGAACCTCCCGTGCAGAAATTTCCCCATCTTTCCCTATTTGAAGTTGGGTTCTGAAGGGGCCCCTATCAGAATATCTAGTCTAGAAAAAACTGATGGGGGCCCTAACAGGGTCTAGTGAAGAATACCATGCTTCGTATTGGTATGGCAAATCTATTTGTATCTAGTGGGGCCCCGACCAGAACATTCCTAAAATCTTATTTTTATTGGCTAAAATATTAATTTGGAGGCTTTTGACGGTTTTAGTATGCAGAAATAGTGTTTTTTTGTGTGCATGTAAACGCTTTTTTTCGAAAACTTGATTTCGGGCACTATTGAACATTTTCTTCGGAACCAGGCACGTATGTGTCAGTTAAAGTTAAAGAGGTTATGTCTAGTACAGCTGTTCAGTGCTACGCCAGAGCTTTCAAGTTTTGTGTTTTCATTTCTTGATGTAATTTTATATTGTGTTTGATAATTATTCTCCTCCACGATGGAAGAGGAAAGGCGCCTGCAAGAGCAGATACGATTTCAGAGCAAAAAGTTCTGTTTAATGCAAAAACTTGAACAAGAATGCGATGAGAGTGAGGTTATGATGTTTGGAGCTGCTCGTTCCGACGACCACGTAGAAGGTAAATAATGTATTATTAATTTAACATATTTTATTTGTACGAATATTTTAACAGTAAATATAATCTAATAATAACACAACATAAAAATAATATTCTCCTATATTATAATACAAAAAATGTCAAATAAGTAAATGTACAAAAATCGCGGTACGTACAAAAATCAAAATAAATCAATTATAGTAAATTAAGCAATTGGCATTTTTTAGTGTACTGTTATTATTTCAGCTGCTATTTCCAATACACGTAAAGATTTAACAATCTACAATATCAATGAGAAAGACCTCCTCACGGAATTGAAAAATATTCTTCCCAACGCCAAGGACTGGGAAAGAGGGTGGAAACTACGAGCTGCTGTCGATAATAATAAGAATTAATAATATTATAGTATCATATTACATTATTATTAATATTAAATCAATTGTAAAATCCTTTTATTTTTATGTTAGTGCAGAATATTATTCATCCCAATAACTTAAATCGTACACAGGGGCCCTGTAGGGGCCTCCCAGGGGCCCTTCTCTTTAATAGGGTTGTAGGCGGGCGACCCCCACTAGAACCCTACTAGAAAATCTAGTAGGGCCCCCATGGCCACAGCGTTACGTTCTAGATGGGGGCCCGACTAGTTTTCCTCACGAGAGCCCGATTAGAGATAGGGAAAACTAGCCAGGGCCCCACTAGAGCCCTTTCGAAATTTCTGCACGGGCTCCACTCTGCACACGAAACTTGGAATCACTACGATTGAACACGAAATCTGTAAACTAACCACGGATTTCTATAACACGCAGATTTCTACTTTAGATAGCCTAAAAAATACATGTAAATTGCGATATAAAGACTTGCCGTTTAATGTTAAATATAAATTTCCGCATCATTTGACACAGAAATAAGATTGCGAATATTAGTATCAAATCTCACAGTTAGTCTATAGCTAAAGTAACATGTAAGTATTGTAAATAGTAGTTCATAAGTTAGTATATAAGTTAAATTATTGTATGAGAAATTAAACAGGTTTTTTAGTATATTTTTCCTGTGAACACATACTCATAACTATATTAAAGAAAACTCAAGTATTATTACAAAATTAAATTCAAAATAAATTTAGGGTAAAATCGATTAAGATAGGGACCAAATATATATAAATGTCACAAATAAATGTATTAAAAATTTTTATGAACAATAAAGAATATTTTGAACTGAACTGGACTGAACTAACGACGTACTCCCAATAAATCAATCAATCACTGACGTTCTGTTTTTTCATTTAAGAATTCATTTATTGATCATCAATACATTATTTACAAAAAATATACATTTATGCAAGTTTTGATAGGTAATATTTATAATTTAAGTATCTTGTACGAAAATCGAATACGGCCTATGAGATATATTTGTATGTTTGTTTTTGATAATATAGATTGTCGGAGCTTTTACTAGAAATAATTTTATGAGATGAGGGTAAGAATGTTGACAAAAACCCATGAGATTTATGTTTTTGGCTTACAACTAGATAACATTAAAATATAAATACAAGATTATAACTAGAGATGCTGAGGAATGGCATTTACTTGTCTAACAATATGTGGTAAGGCATTTTGAAATTTATTTTAAATGGAGTTTCCTCCCTAGTGAGTATTTTTGCATCCTGCAGAACGCCCATCATCTTGTGGACTTTCTTTTTAATTTCCTCAATATGCACGAAATAATTTAATGTAAAGTAGAGGTTATGACCGAGATATTTAACTTTTGTTTTACGCTCTATTGATGCATTGTTCATGTAAAAATCAGGAATTTTTTCCTTTTTAAACTTGTGTGTGAATATAATAAGTTCAGTCTGAAACCAAACTGCTCTGGTATCAGGACCTTATTAATTGATTCGAATCTTTTAATTCTGTTGTATATAATACTTTCAAAAAGTTTGCCTAATGTGGGTAGTAGACTAATCGGACGATAGCTAACTGCAAACAGTTTATCTTTTCCTGGTTTATGATAGGGTAATATATGTTATTCGCAATTTTCCATGGTGCCGGAAAATATGACAGAAGTAAACAAGCATTAAAAATATAAGTTAATTGAAAAAATGCCTTTTTGGGCAGATTCTTTAAAATAATATTTTGAATACCGTCCTGTCCTGGTGCCTTCCTCGAGCCCGTCCTCATAATTGCTCTCATAATCTCGCTAGGTGTGACTAGATTAACTTCTTGCCTAACTATTGGTTCAATTAATAACTCCCTATATTTGTTATTGACTAACCGCTCGGTGCCCTCATCTCCCATGTCCTCTGTAAGATGGTGAACCATCTCATAATGCTCAGCTAAAACATTGGCTTTGTCGGAATCTGAAACTGCCAGGCCATTTTTCCCGTGAAGCGTGGGGATGAAATTGGACTTTTTCTTTGTAACGCAATTAGCCATTTTTCAAAGACTATTGTCGTTTACTGTAAGGTTTGATAACTTGTCCCCCCAGTTGGAGTTTTCAAGTTTAAAAATGGCTCTATTTATTTTATTTGCAAGTTGATTTTTGATTTTACGAACCGCGTGACTACTAGTTCTTTGATAAATTCTACGTAGAACATTTCTGTTTTTAATTAGTTTTTTTTATATAAAACGGAAGAGGTTTGTGAAAAGTCTCTGGTACCTTTCTAGGGATTGATTCGTCCGAGGCCCTTTGGATGACACTGATAAACGAGTCAACACTATCTATATCATTAGTAGATTGCAGATTAGAATTTAAAAGTATATTATTATTAATACTGTATCGCATTTTTTACCAGTTAGCTTTTTTATAGTTTATATATACACGCTTTTGTTTCTGGAAGACATTTTGAACATTTAGCTTAATTAAGACAGTGTTATGATCTGAGGAGAGGTCATCAATGGCATCTAAATCGATATGATAATGAATTTTTTTGGTCAGGCCAATGTCCACTACGCTCGACAAGGCATTACTGTACGGATACAGCCTAAAATTATCAGGCGCCAGAATTAAGTACATATTTTTAATCGCATACTGTTTTAAGATTTTTCCATTAGTATTTCCCTTATGAAACCTCCAATCCATACTTTTGGCGTTGAAGTCACCAAATAATAAGACTTTTTGACTACATTTAAATATTAAGTCGAGATCTTCGGTGCTTCATTTAGATTGGGAAGAATTATACGCAGATACAATTACAGTATGTATTATCGGGCATCTTGACCGCCACAGTTTCTATCGATTTAGTGTCAATGGGAATTTTAGTAAATTTCAAGTTCATTTGTATAAATATGAGGACCCCTCTTCCTTGGCTATCAAATCTATCTTTACGAATGACATTATATCCTGGCACATAAAGTTTAGGTTTTGGATTTAATTTAGTTTTATTAAGAGGCATGATATCTCTATTATGATTTTCCATGAAGTCTTAAGTTCTGATAAATTATTTCTAAGCCCATTTGCATTCCAATGAGCCATTTTAATGGCATTAGTAACTAGTCTAATCCCCTCCATCATTTCTGAGCTCAGTGAATACAATAATCCTATCTAAATAAGTTTTACATAATACTAGTTTAGATTTTAAGTTCCTAATGATCCTCAGTATCTTACCTATATCACAAATATTATTTAGCTCATTGAGCTCAGTCGTAAGGTCGGAGAAGTCCACCACAAAGCGCTGTTCACGTCGTCCAGTTTCTCCATAGTTGTGCTTGGCAGCTCCATGCGTAGCATGCACCTCTGTCGTCGTGCCCCATATGTGCTTGACTAGTCCAGGGATTGTGTCCAGGGGGTTGGTACCCCTCTGCTAGGAAGTCTATGAAGCATGGGCTTGGTTTTCCTTGAGTCTATTTTTTTCAAGTGCAAAATATATTTTTTTGCACTTAGAATAGTTTGCAGGATGCGCACCATTGCAATCTACTCTAGGCTATATATTCTCCCCCCCCCCCCTCTCTCTCTCACTCTCTCTCTCTCACTCTAAGGTCTTATAGTTAGTTATTAGAATTTTATTATGGTTGCCTACTGAATGAATAAACGTCGTCTGCGAGAGTGTTTTAAATCTATCAACAAAAGAGTCTTTTATTATTGTTTTGTTCACAACGTTAAAATAGAGATTTAACCTCTACACGTTTCTCTTAATTCAGTCTACGAATGTTATAAGTCTATGTGAAATATAGATTTATAAAAACATTTTTTGGTTCACAACTTGGAGAAATATAAACATCTTGAATTTTTAAAAGAGCTTATATGTATTTAAGAATCTAAGCGAAGTACACTACTGTGCAAAAGCTTACCATCACCCCCTTTTTGATGACTGATAAAATTGTCTTAATTTCAATTATGGCAGAGTTAAAAAAAAAATCTTTATAAAATGTTGAATGCTCTCAAAATTGTGTGTAAAATGAGCCCAGGATGAAGCCAATTTGTCTATTTCTTAAATAGATATTGCAACAACAGTGTAAATTTCAATATTTTCTTGAATTTTCAATAACTTCTGTAATAATTAATATTGTCTAATGTCCTTGAACTCATTTTAAAGCTATTTTTATAGTTTGTAAATATATGAAAAATATAACCATAAAGTTTCTATAAACGTCCCTTGAAATATATATTCATTTCATTTTTATTTGTCTACAAATAAGAATGTTTTCAAATTCTTGAAACGTCAAGTTCTTGCTTTAAGATGAGCATAAGAACATCAAGAATATTGACATTGAAATTTACGCTATTTTTTAAATATCTACTTAAAAAATAGACAAATTCACATATTGTATTTTTATTGAAAAGATGGCAAGATTTTCGAGAATAGGGGTAAAAAGTGGAAGACTGTGCACCCTGAGTTTATTATAAATAAATAATTTGTTATTTAGGGACGACAAACTTGTGAAGTGATTTTTAAAAACCTTACCTCCAAAATATTGAAAGAGCATTTTGAATATTACCATTTTCAACTTAATATAAATTATTTTATCTGATAATCTCAAACATTGAAGAATGTTGACACGAGTTACCATCTTTTTATTTGTAGTTCGGGATTTTCTAAACTATTGGCAATAAACTTTTACGTTTGTAACGAAACTAAATACACACCGTATTTTTCCAATATGTAAAAAAAATGGGTGGGGATGAGGGGGCCCCAACCATCGCCCCCTCTTGTGCGATCCAATGCACGGGAGCGGGCGGATGGCGCGGCGAAGCCGTGCCAATCGCGCGCTCGCGATTCATGATCTCCCTGAAGAATGATCGGACTGGAAGAAGTTGTTGTCAATTCGCTTCGAGACTCTCTGTCGAGCTTTCGTACAGTGTAGACGTCTGCCTCCAAAGTTCGCCAATCAACAGTCCTTTTTAGGACTAGCTGAGCTCTTCGCACCAAAAGGCCACACTATCGGGTCCATGATATATAGGTTGATAGATTCTGACCTATACGATTGGACTCGTAGTGTGAGTTTTTCTCAACAAACTCACTACTCACGCAATAATTCATAATGGCTTCACCAATTCCTACTTCCGTCGCCACTACGGTACCCCAACCCGCGTCTCTGCTGACTCCCTCAACATCCTCTCTCTGCTTGCCTCATTCAGACAAGCTCTCCGACGCTCAACTCACTGCTGCAATTTTTGAAATTCGCAAAATCCTGAAGTCGTACGAAGCCGCTCTCCTCTCCCGGGCCACGCCCCCTTCAAACGAAAAACCCAACGACGATAACATGGACTTTTCCTTTGACTCTCCCGGTGACAACGAACCAATCGACGACGGTTTTAAAACCATAAAATCGAGACGCTCAAAACGTAAACGCACTTCCTGTCCGACTGATCCTCCGACCTCGTCTCTCTCCGAAGATGATTCTTTCCTTTCTAGTTCTTCTGACGAAGAAGAATCCGAACCCAAGGAGCGGTGCCCTCCACCTATCCGTATCCTTCGTAAGGATCTGTGGCCAAAGATCCATCATGCCCTACTAAAAGCCGATATCCCTATCCGGTCGGCAAAGAACACCTCTGACTCCGTTCTAGTTTATCCTCAGACCGTCGACGCTTTCCGTGCCATCACTGCCAAACTAGAAAAGTGCAAAATGGCATATTCCACTAATCAACTTCCTCAGGACAGGGACCTAATCGTTGTAATCAGGGGTGTCAACGAATCCCTTTCCGACGAGGCCATTTTCAAAGAGCTACAAATGAAAATCCCTTCTATTAAGAGCATTCATCGAATGAAAAAAGGCGACAAGATCTGGCCCCTGGTCGCAGTGCATCTTGACCCAACTGCTCCTACAGCAAAAACTATTTTCGACCTCAAAACCTTAGCTGGTCTCAGCATAAAAGTCGAAGCCAAGCGCAAATCGTCCATGATTCCCCAGTGTCTTCGCTGCCTCAAATTCTTCCACACGGCAAATTACTGCCATGCACCTTGGTCTTGCGCCTTCTGTGGTCGTAGCCATGCCACCATATCCTGTACTTTCAAGAATCAAAAGGATACTACCCCCTCTTGCTTCAACTGTAAAGGAGCACACCGTGCCACATACCGTGGTTGCCCCAAGGTTCCCCAAAAACCAGAGTCCAAATCACAACGAAAACAACAACGTCCAAAAACACAAACCCAACCTATCTCAAGGTCTACTAACTCTCCCAAACCGCTGCAACAACCTATTGCAAGCCCCTTAATCCCTCCCAGGCCACAAAATGCCTGCAACCCTGCTAAACCTCAGCGTTCCTACGCCAGCACTGTTTCTTTCGGCTCACAACCGAAAACTCAAAACCAAACCCACTCCTTACCCATCCCTGACCCGTTACAAAATCCGAAACTCCAACAGCTTTTTCGTGAATTCCTCTCCGTCTTTGCAACTGCCTTCCAACTCTCAACCACTGGTCACACTTAAAAACAAACTCACACTACTCACCTGGAACGCTAATAGTATTTCTGCCTCCAAAAGACTTGAACTTACTCTGTTTGTTGAGGAAAAGTCCATTGACGTTGCCTGCTTAACCGAAACCCACCTAAAGCCAGAAAATAAACTCTACTTTCCAAATTTCTCTGTATATAGAAAAGACCGCATTTCATCAAAAGGTGGTGGTGTGGCAATTCTTGTTCGCAACTCCCTCCAACACAAACCCATCAACACTGATTCTTCCCTCTGCGAAGTAACAGGCGTCGAAATTCTTCTTGACTCTGGTCCGCTTCGCATTCTATCTCTTTACTCTCCGCCACACATCAATAATATCTCGAAAATACCGGAATTCTTCAACTCTGAAACCCCCACTATAATCGCCGGTGACATAAACGTGAAAAACAAAGCCTGGGGTTGCCTCAAAAACAACAACAAAGGCAAAACTCTCCTGCGAACTCTCATTCGACACAACTTAACCATAGAAGCACCCAATGTACCCACACACTTCCCTAGTTCTTCAAAACAGCAACCTGACATTCTCGATGTCTTCCTAACTAAAAATATAGTCATCAACAAAGATGCCTGGTCTCTTCCGAAACTGAGTTCCAACCACAACACTGTATTCCTGGAGCTGACAGGTAACCCTGAGCTCTCTCCGCCCATAGAGTCTAAAATCGACTATCTCCACCTTAAATACATTCTTGAAACTTCCCCCTTCAAATGTCCCCAGATCCAAACTACTGCTGAAATAGACGCAGCAGTCGAAGCCCTGACCAAAGACATCCAAAACTCTGTCAAACTAGCTTCCACAACCAACATCGTGTCTCCTTCCCAACTCAAACTATCTTCTGCTATCCGTCACCTTCTCTTTAAGAAAAATCATACTAGGAAACTTTGGCAATCTAACCGAAACTCCAGAAATCGTCAGCGTTTAAACTCCCTTCAAAAAGAACTTACATCCGCTCTTCAGTCCACCAACAATTCATCTTTCGAGGCCTACATCGCTGAAGCCGAAGAAAATCCTAAAAGGTGTTGGAAAGTGATTAAATCTCTCCGTAACAGGAAAGCTCACCTCCCTTCTCTTGTCAAAGACGACCGAACCTTCTCCCTTGATGAGGATAAAGCGAACATTTTTGCAGACTCCTTGAAAAATCAATGTTCCCCTTTTCCTAGCCTCGATAAATTCACGTCCTTTCACGACCACATCTCAAAGACTGCACAAGACTTCACTGTGACAGACAATGACTTCGTTCCTACCTCTCCCAAAGAAATCATCGACACAATCCGCTCACTCCGGAATAGAAAAGCCCCCGGTAACGACAATATCAACAACGGAGTCCTGAAAAGCCTTCCTCGCAAACATATTGTAGCTATATGCACTATTATTAACGCAATTATGAGATTACATTACTTTCCTTCTGCTTGGAAGGAGGCCACAGTCATCTTTCTTCCTAAACCCGGAAAACCTCTCAGCTCAGCATCAAGCTTTCGCCCCATCAGCCTACTCTGCTCTCTTAGCAAAGTAGCTGAAAGCATCATTCTCACTCGTTTCGACGACTTTGTTTCACGAAACAATATCCTACCTGACTTCCAGCACGGGTTTCGCAAACGTCATGGAACAGCTCATCAACTTCTTCGTGTTTCTGAATATATTGCCGACAATCTCAACAAAGGTAGACACACGTCCATGCTTCTTCTGGACTGTAAACAAGCCTTTGACAGAGTTTGGCACGACGGTCTTATCTTTAAACTCATTCATTTGAAATTTCCTCACTACCTTATCGGATTAATTAAATCTTACCTCTCCAACAGGAGTATTAGAGCTCGTGTAGGAAAATCCTTATCTGAACCTCAAACTATCACTTCTGGTGTCCCTCAAGGCTCTCAACACGCTCCCTCTCTCTTCAACGTTCACTGTTATGACATTCCTGTCGACGATAAAATCCTCATAGCTCAATACGCTGATGACGTTGCTTTTCTTCATTCTTCCAAGGTTATCAAGCAATGTTCATCGCGTTTAAACAGATTTACTCCAATTGTTCTCGATTGGTACTCCAGATGGAGATTTGAGATTAACAAAACCAAATCTGAAGCCGTTTTCTTCTCTCGCCGCATTCGCACACCTCCTAAACTCTTCGTCAACTCTCTTCCCATCGAATGGAGCTATTCCGCAAAATACCTAGGCGTCATTTTTGACAACAGACTCACCTGGTCCAAACAAATAACCGCTACCCGCAATAAAGCCTTTGGAGCCGTTACGGCGCTTAAACCTTTCTTCAATAATCATACTGTTTCCCAGGCTACAAAAGCCCGTGCCTTCAACGCAATAATTAGATGCATTTGTACTTACGCGATTCCTATCTGGGGATCTGCATCCCCTAACCGCCTGTCAAAGCTCCAAGGAACTTATATGCGCCTTCTTCGCTCCTCTTTAAATATTCCCTGGTTCATCCGCAACACACAAATCCTTGCTGAATCCAAACTTCCTTCCATCTCCTTAGCTGCTCAAGAATACGCCGCAAACCTTCGTCTTTCAGTGCAAAATCACCCAAACCCCAGCATCAACTCACTCGCAAACTACGCGAGTAAAACTTCCGACCGGTTTAGAAGGCCGTGTCTTCTCGTTTCGCCGCAATCCTAACCATCTTCTCTTTCTCCGTGTTTCGCTCCTAGCGCGAGTGTCCCTGCAGTTCAACTGTCTTGGACCACCATCCTCCACTCATCTCATCTTTGGTTTATAACCTCAAGGTTAGTAACCAACGGGGAGGGGTTTTAGTCGGTAGGCGCTCATTGCGAATCCGACACTACCCTTCAGTGGATGTCTTTTGAAGATTCCCCCTCCTCGACTCATTCAACAACAAAAAAAAAAAAAAAAAAAGTAGTTGTTGTGCGTTACCCGTTCGGGC
>CAKNYM010061180.1:0-10765 GCA_932195095.1 Andricus curvator | reverse complement strand
ACCTCAATCGAAAATTTGACTTTTGATGCCTGTGGAGCGGGTCGAAAATCGAGTTTTCAACCCTAGGGAAGAAAGTGACAGATCAATGTAAATGGCGGTGTAAAACGAAAGGTGACTCTATCGCACGCTGGGTGTCTCGGTCGAAACGGTCCTTATATATTGACATAATCCTTTCAAAATCCTTATATACTAATCAAGAGAATTCTTAGCGCTTGTGACAAACGACCAGTCCCGGGCCGAAAATTGTTGATGCCCCGAATTATATTTAATTTTCTTACTTCAACCTTGTATATTTCTGTGATATTTGTCACTGAAGTGTTGTACAATAATTAGGGTTGAGAGGGTTATGGTGGTCGGCTTTAAATTTAATGTCTTATAAATTATAATCAAAATATGATCTTGATGTGTGTAGTTTTCAGGGTGAAGCTCACATTATTAGCGACGATTGCTGATACTCAAATGCTGTTTATTTTAACAATATAAAGATTGCAGAATAAAAATTATACAAACGTAATAATTTCGGAGTGCTTAATATAGCGAAGAAAAATTACTCCAGACATTTTCAACCGTAAATAAATATTTTTTCATCAAACAAAGTAAAGTATGTCGCAAAACCCAGTTATACCTTCTTTCTTCCTAAAATAGACACGCTGCCGTTCACACAAAACACATCTATTCATAATCAACTTGATTCAAATTTCGAGATCAATTATCTGTCATAAAATTTCAACTACTCTACACATTATGAAATTATTTAATTCTCTGAACTGAATGATGATCAATAAAAACCGTTTGAAATTAAATTGTTAATTAGATATAAAAAAAAATTTACTTAGTTCCGTTTATTCAAAATGAGTATTGAGGTTGTGGATGTTTGTTTGCAAATGTCAGTAAATCTTTATCAAGGATCGATTATCGATTTGCAGAACTTGAAGTTGGCAGAAAAAAATGTTTTTCGAAAATCGAAAACTGCAGGGCGTTCAGAACTGAAATTTAGCAACCCCAATCATTTTTAGAAATTAGGAAATTATTCTTGTCATTCTACGAAGTAAACCTGGTAGTCCAGGTGTTTAAAATACATCTTTCCGGATAAAGTTGTGTTCACGACCAAAATTGCATTCAGAACTGAAATTTAAGTTAAGCTAGACATTTTTCCAACGTCTCGTCCTCCGACAAAGTGAAGCTGATAGTCCAGGTATTCAGAATACATCTTCTTCGAGGAAGGTGCCTTTAGAACAGAAATTTTATTCACCCTAACTGTTTTTCCAAGATTTCGTAGTTCTAGGAAGTAAACCCGGCAGTCTAGGTATTCAAAATACATATTTCCCTAGGAAGTTATATCCAGGACAAAAGTAGAACGCACCTTAGGAGGGGAAAGGTCATGGAAAATGTATTTTTAACACCTGTAATATCAGTTTTACTTCTAAGAATGACAAGACCTTCAAAAAACCCATCAATGTATTTTAAATTTTAGTTACGAACACGACTTCCCCGAGAAAAACGTATTTTGAACACCTCAACTACCGAGTTTACTTCTTAAAATTCTGAGACCTTCGAAACCCTATAAGGTTGTCTGAAATTGTAGTTATGAACAGAACTTCCTCGAAAAAGGTGTATTTTAAACACCTGTACTACCGTGTTTACTTTTTAGAATAACGAGACCTTCGAAATCTGATCAGGGTGTCTTAAATTTCATTTTTGAAAACAACTTCCTCGAGGAAAATGTATTTTGAGCACCTGAACTATTATTAACGCCATCAGTCACTTTTTTATTATTTTAATAATTATTTCTCAACACTAATTAAAAATCTATGTTCGGAATAACTTTAAAAAAAAACCGCTTCCTTTCGCCGTTTACTTTTGGAATCCCACTCTCGTCATGTTGTTTTGCCTACTGATATTACTATGTCCTCAAGTTGTGCTCCTTAATTCTTATTGACCCTTTAAAGCGAATCATATTAAGTTGAAATCCTAGATCGAAATAGCTGCCACAATTTAATACCCAAAGTTTTAGTGTGTTGTGCCCCGTACGTGATGGTGCAAGATCTCATTGATTTTAATATATCTATAACGTTCATTCATGATATCAGAAGCTCGAAAAAATACTTTACCTATTAAAAAATGTTTTCATTTCTGTCTTTCAATATATGCTGTAAATACTTCATTTTTGCCAAAGACTATTCCATATGTTTCCACCAGAACTGTTTTTTATAATATTGCTCTTTATGACACGTACTTTAAAACAGAAATTACATTCAAGTACTATTTTTCCAACCAACCAGAGTTAGCTGATGTAAAAAATAAATATGAAAATCCACAAACACGGGCGTTATTTATAATATCCAACCACACGGAAAAAATTTATCCGTAAAAAAGTCACGAACTAGTAGCTAGGTCTCGGATATGAGAAAAATTCGTCGGATATTTATGTATTTTCGTAAATAACCTGCGAACTTTGAGAAAGATTGACGAACTCGATGTGAAAATTCTAAAACGGTTCATCACTTTTTTTTTTTACGTGAATAATTACAAAAATATTACGAGTGATTGGGAAAAGATTCTCAGAGCACTCACGAGCTTGCCCGACAAATCTGGGAACTCGACCTAAGTCTCCCTGTACGTGGCCCACGCCCACACGCGCGGTGCGTGTGCGCGCTCGTATGTGTGCCTCGAGCTCGTCGGATGAGTGGCTAGAAGTTTTATAATACCTATTTTGTTTGGCCTCGATGGCTGCGCGTGTTTACGCACTCCTGGTTTATGTTTAGAAACTGGTGAGTCAGCAGTGTTTGAGGTTCGAATCTTCTGAGTTGCGAATTTATAAATTAATATAAAATTAAATCGCACAAATAAAATTTTTCCTCTTTTTATTTCAGTCTGAAATTTTCAGGAACTGTTCGTAGGAAATTCGAACTGTACGTAAGAAACTTCGAAATTTATCCATATATTTCTCATAGAAATAAGGATTTAATGTTTCATTTTCTTATCTCGTATCCGAGACCTAGCTACAAGTTCGTGACTTCTTCACGGATAAATTTTTTCCGTGCATGCCCCACACCGCGCCACACAGTGGGGCAAAACGTCAAAATTCGTTCCAAAACAGCCTGGAGCCGACAATTCTTAATGGATTTTGATGCTGTTTTAAATACTCTCAACTATAATCCAAAGAGAATTATAAGAGTCGATTTTTAAATATTTTTTTAATTGCACTTTTGTATTGCCAAATAAAGTGCAAAAATGTCAATTTTTACAAGTTTTTTTATCTTTCTATAAAGAGGTGCACTATTTGAACATTCATTTACATAAATACATTCTACTTTCACTGAAGTGACTTTAAAATGATTTAATAAAGATCTCCCATCAGAAAATGTTGTCCTTCCAACATAATTAATAATGTTATACACAAAGTTATATAAACAAATGCACTATTCGGCCACTCCTTCATAGAAATATATTCTGTTTCCATTGAAAGGACCTTAAATTGACTTGAAAGTGTTGTGTTGTGAAAAAAATCGATCTTTGCAACACACCTGTTATTGTTTTGAGCTAACTGTATTAACATATACATTTTTTGAATCTGAATATTTGTTGTTACAATTTCTTTAAAGCATTAACAAAATTTATTAAAACATTTCATGTGTTAGTTTTGTGTATTAGATGCTACTGCACTTATTTCGATTGATTCTGGGTTTATTTCGAGAACATTACGTCATTTCAATAAAATTTCACTTTCAGTCATGTAAAATGAAATAGGGTAATATTTGATGTGAAAGCATGAATTATGAATATAAATTCATTACAATTTAATCCGCGATTCAGTGAAACTAATACAACTAAATAATGAAAATTTACCTGACAGTTGTGTAGAATGATTCGAACTGTTAGGTGCAGTTTCAGTCAAAGAAAACAAAGTCTGCCTCTCTAAATATGTGAATTCTTTATCCCAGTCATGCAAAACTTTGTGCGCCAGAAAAAAAAAAACAGATTTTGTGGAAGGTCGTCCACACTACACACTTACTTACACATCTCACACAATTTATAAGTATATTGTTGGTACGTATACACTATTTAACTTAAACAATTACATTAAATTACAACACATTACATACAATATAGTGGCACGCTTTTAACGATATTAACGCTATTAAAAATCGAAAACGCTGCGGCGGGTTTTGAACCACCTAAGCTACGTTCAATGCGTTCTATCGCCAACAAATAAAGCTGACATTTGCAATATCGAGAAAAAAATCTCGGCTATAAAGTTAAAGTACAAGTACGTCAGGGCCGTGCAAAAAAAATATATATGGTCCCCATTTCATTGAAATTTCTTATTCTAACATTTTATTTATAAGCGGGCTTACAAAATCATAGGAAGTAAATAAAAACATTGGATAATGTTTCATTCAAAATTTTGTAACCTTAAAACCCTGAATCATTTAATTTTAAATATTTTCATTTTCTGCATGGTCCACTTTTTCAGAATAGTTTTGATATAAAACATTCAAGCCATCAAAATTGAGCATTAAAAACTTAAAATATAAATTTATATGAAATTAAATTTGTTTGGAATTTATGGAATAACCTATATGTTTACGCGTCAATTATTGAATACATTCCACTTTTATTTAGTAACCTTATAAGTATTATTAATTAAAAGAAAAGGATAGTCTATATATTTGCATATTTTCTGAGGTCCTACAAAATATTAACTAAAACTTAAAAATGTTAAAGTTTCTACGGGGTACTTGACTTTAAACTTTAGCCCTGAGAATTTTGACGTCCCTAGTCTAGTCTAGCCATCCCAAATATTCGTGGGTTCTAGTCCATCTCCTTTTTCAACTCCCGTATTTTTTCAGGACGAAACAAGACAACCAAATAATATACTTTTTCGAATTTTAAAGGTCTTACTTTTCAGACATAATTGTTCATAGGATTGAAATTATTAGTTAAAGTATTGTATCTCATTTATATTATTAATTTTTTATCTGTTATATTCAATTCATGATTCAAATTCAAAACATATATATTATTATATATAAACTAAAAAACAGTGAACAACATGAATCCAAGAAGAAACTAATTTTGCACAAGTGTTTAAAGCTTCGTCATTTACCTCAAATTTGAAGGAAAACCAAATGATGAAATTCTTAATGCTCGGTTTAATGGCAAGTCACATTATTATTATTTATTATACCATTAAGTCATTTCCCTTTCGGGGTAGGCGTGACAGCCCGGTTGGAAAATAGTAGTGTGTAGATGGGTATATATTCTCGTGTTATTTATTTAAATGACACTTTCGTTCCGCAAAATTGCTCCGACTGATGTTGCTGATCAATCTCTCTAGCGATCATCCCAAGTGAAGAGCCTCACAAAATGGTTATGTGTGGTTCCCCACTTAAGCCCATTAGTATCCAAGGTCTTTGTTTCAAGCGTCATTCACTCTATTGTCACTCTGTTTACAAACTATTTGTCGCCACACTTTTCTGTCCTGGCATACTACTCTAGCTTCCTTCACGCCCATGCATTTTTTCATGCAAGCTCTTGTGTTTCTATGGCTTCTTATGTCTCTTAGGATTAATGTCTCATTCACAGATTCTAACCATTCTTTCGGCGGTCTAACTCTGGGCATTCTGCCATTTACTTTACCTTTATACACATGTTTGGTCAGTCGTTCATCTTTCATTCTTTCAACATGTCCGAACCATCTTAACTGATTTCCTTCCCAGATGTCAACTAGTGTCTCTCCTGTACCACATTCTTTGAGGATTATCTCGTTTCGATCTTTGTCCATTAGTGTTTTCCCGCATATTGTGCGCAGAGGTTTCAAGCCAATCGCGTTAATTTTACTCCTGTCCTTTTCTTGACAGGTCCATGTCTCGCTACCGTTTAGTACAGTCGGTACAAATGTAGAATTATGTATGGCCATTTTAGATTTTTTTTATATGTTTTCACTTCCGCGAATGGGCCCTGCTCTACCGAAAACCTTCTTACCCTAATTTATGCGCCTATCTAATTTATATTTTTATTCTAATTCTATTTTTCCGTCGCAAGTCAATAGACTACTCAGATATACGTACTTGTCAACTTGTTCTAATCTGTCATCATTTAGGACAATGTTGCACATTGTTTTCTCACTTTTTCCCTCAAACACCATGATTTTTGTTTTATTCACGTTAATTTGAGGCCCATTTTCTTTATGCTTGTATTAGGTTTATTCAACATTCTTTGCAAGTCCTCGATTGATTCTGCCATAACAATCTTGTCATCTGCGAAAACTAACTCACGTACCTTCCCTGTTTCGAGATCTACACCTTCTTCGTCGAAGAGGGCCAGTCTTAGACACTTATCCATGAATATGATAAATAGCCATGAGGATATAACGCATCCTTGTTTCACGCCTTGCATAATATCGAACCAGTAACTCAGTTTCCCAATTGATTTTTCATAATACTTATTTCATTTTTCCGACCTGAAGGACGAAATTGCTTCTCCCTTAACAATTTTAATTTTCTTCTAATTTAAAATATTAAAATTTTTAATTTCGACCAACGAGAATAATATTTTTTAGAAATTATATTATTAAAGTTATTGACATTACAAAAGTAGCATTACTCTGCCTGATTATCCATACGTGTTCTTACAATGTATCAACAAATAGTATAATCAAAATTAAGTCAAATATAAATACAGAATAATTGGATAGGTCTTAAGAGAAAGAAAACAGGGCCTTGAGGGTTACACAGGACATAAAAAGGCCTTATTTGACTTCCTAAAATTGACAGAGAATTTGTAGGTCTTATAGAGGACTTGAAAATATGAATAGTGAAAATTTTAAGAGGTTCTAAATAGGGCTAAAGTAGGTCCAAAGGGGTACAAAAGAGGACATGGCGGGTTAGGTAGGGCTAAAGTAGATTCTATTTGGAACGAGCAAAAATTAACCGATTGTACTCTCTATAAATGAACCAGTGAAATCTCACTGATTTCCAGTGAAATCTCACTGGTTGAAATAGCCAGAAGTGTGTCACTGACAATCAGTGAGCATTCACTGGTCCATTCAGTGAAGTTCCGACACTGGTTTAATCAGTGAGGTTCACTGGTTTCTCAGTACCAGTAGTCACCTGGTCGTACGCCTTGTCGCCTGTCAGCTGTTTAGGTATGGCACTTATCATTCATCGCACTTTTGTGGTAAGAGTTGTAAAATTAAATTTTAAAAACCTCACTTTATCCTCACAACAATAAATGAAGGCCGGGCTGCAATATAATGGGATATAATATGTTGCGCCTGATTGTGGAAAGACCCGTCGTTATGTTAACGTGTCGCGTTGCTCAAAGTCAAACCCATGGCCAGGGACCTCCCACTATCAAGCGAAAGATATTATATCCCCTGCTCATTGCAGACAGGCACCAAATATTTATAAAACAAACACTTGTACACAATAAGATTCGTTTTCACTCGAGAAATGCCAAAGACCTGACCGACGACGCGCGCGTACCAGACGACTGGAGGTTCATGTCTTGCCCGCGTGGAGCGCTATATCACTGGTTCAATCTATCATTTGGCGTAACTGGTAGAATCAGTAGCGCTATTTTAGTTGAATCTCTTACTGGTTCGTCCAGTCAAAGTGGAAAAATCACTGGTTCCCCAGTGATAATTCAAAATACTGATTCAACCAGTGACAATTTCACTGGTTCAGTTTAAGAGAGTAGCGAGTCCTGGTTTTTAAAATAACGATTTCAATTTAAATAATACAACGAAAATGTAGAAAAATGTTTATTTTGCATTTATTGTAAAAACACAATTTTCGACTGTTGTTTAACAATGAGATTACTTTTGGTCGTGTCAAATATAAATTGAAATACTGTTGTATATATTTGGCTTGATTGAATACAATTTTGCATTATAGATCTTGAACTCTTCTCATTTTCACCATGCAAATAAATGTCACATTTCCCATACCCTTGCATTTTGAAAATGAAATTTGTGTATAAAAATAAAAAATATATTTATGTGACGAATAAGTTTTAAAAAACGTGGCAAATTATGCCTCAAACAAACATGCAATATTAAACTTGAAAAAAGTGACCATTTTTAACCGAGAAAGTGACTAAATGTAACAAATTTCTAAATCATGAACTGACTTTAAATAACTAAAGCACATTAATAATGTGACATGTTCTTTTCAGTTAAAAAGAATACGAAAGAACTCGATAAAATGTGTAACAATTCTCAGAATGTTGTGTACAAAGCAGATAAGACAAACTTCAACACTAACGCTTTATCACGAAATTCTGTAACAGAACCAGTGACTTTAACCTCAGACAATATTATTATTCATGAAAAATTGGAAGCCGAGGAATTAGATTTACAAACTCACGGAAGTCTAAATGAGAAAGATTATGAAAATATAATTTACCAAATTGATAACACAAGAAAAATTTAAGAAACCAAAAGTAGTTTATAGGAATGGGAAATTTGAAAAAAGGAATGTTCAATAAAAAAACGCTATAATGTTACATTTTGAATTTTATTGAAGCAATAAAGACATTTTTAAGCAGGCCACGTCACATCCTCCAACATAATACGTATCCATATCAGTGTTTAATGATTTTTAGGGGAGTCCTGCTTTGTCCTTATCTGCCCTATTTACCTGTGAAATAATTATTAACAAATATTATTATCTCAGAAAATGATAGGGAATACTACATCAATGTTCTTTTTAACTTTTTTATTAGAGTGATTTCCATATCCTTTAATATAATAACTGTAATCTCGAGCTCTATAAGGGTAGCTCAAATATAAAAATATTATCCTTCTGAAGGGTCAGCCCCAAAAGGCTTACATTTGGTAAAAAAAAAAAAACTAAGTTTTGTTCGGATTTTTTTAACGAAGTTAAAGAGAGAGGTAGGAAAATGGTGCTCAACATTTTTAAAAAATCCTCTTTTTCCGAATAGAAAATTAATTGTGATGCTCCGAACGGTTTCAAATATGCAAAAAAAAAAACAGTTTGGTATATATATCTATATATATAAGAAAATACTTTTTTCTACGTTTGGGCGTCGTTTAACAGCCCTATGGAAAAAATTCACAGTTGCTTTTGCATTGAATGAACGCTTTTTGGCGATTTAAAATCCAAGAAACTTTGTTTCATTTGTGACACCTTTATCTCTATATATCTTCGTAAGCATGTACATGAAGGTATTTATACGTTTACAAATTGTTATTTCAGCTTTATAAAATTATTCTAAATAATTAAAAATATTTGTGTGAGTAAGTTACCTGGTCCATGATACTTTGGACAGCACACGTGAACTGATGTCTAAAAGCATATATTTAAAAAAATAAATTAACATGTTTCTCATAAGAATCAAGTTTTCAATGTGCAAAAGAAAAAGAACGAAAATTTGGTATGCTTACGGTGCATCCTTTTGTGCATCCAGTTATCCACACTGCTCCGTGAATCGTGACTACAGTTGCAATTACTTTAAAAATAAAATAAATCAACATTAATTGCCGATATTTAGGTTTACAAAAAATAACAGATGGACGCCTTCATTAGTAAGCCTTTTCCAAAAATTCTCGCCTGAGTATGTGAAATAAGAAAATTTTAAATATTAAACTTGTCTTATACTTTCGTGGATCGGACTCAAACTTGTGCAAAATATATTGTTATTGGACGGTGGTTTATCAAGACAAAATTTTATCAGTTGGACAAATGTTTAATGAAGGCGAGGGGGTCAAATTTTTTTATTTTGTGTATACAGGTTGTTTTTCAGATGCATTCTATAATTTCTGCAATGTTCGCAATTAATTTTGAATCGGTGGATGAGAAAATGTATGAAGTGTCTGTAATACATTTAATAGATTTTCCCTTTATCCCCAATAACCTTTTACACAGCTCAAATGACTTCAGTGGTTCACAATTGATGTCGTTCTCTCATCAGATATTATGGAGTTAAGAATTTTTCAATTAAGTCTGGACTGAACTAAATCATATTTATTTATTTGTGAATTTTATAAATACCACTTACCCAAGAGTAGCACCGAGAATATAACTGCTACGCTCATGATGCAGAATTTAAAAAGTTGAAGACAGATTTTCTTGAACTGAATAGTCAGACAATTATGAGAAAGCCCGTTGAAATTGTCGTGTTTATACCCTGTAAGATAAACATAATATATATCACAATCAACATTTCAAATTTTCGTATCACACTTTCGTGATACAAAGGCGGTATAGAAGTATCAGCATGACAGTTCAATTTTGAACTCTATACGGATGTAGGAAAAAACGAAGTATGTTTGAACCGACTATAAACGAAGGTAAAATCATGTGATATGTATACGATTGCACACGTGACTTATAAAATTATTGAGTTTTTAAAAATTTATTATGTACGGAAAAAATTATAATGCTTCATCAAACTTTCTCAGGGCTCAAGAAGAAGACCTATGCTATTGAAAAATTGAAAATATAAAAGACCACGCACAAAATATACGGAATTTGGTGGATTTTACTCACCTCATGTGTTTTGTGCTTTATAAGACTAGAAGAAATTTCCCAAAAGGTCTTGGACCAATTGAGGCATATAAAATTACAATCAACCATTTTTTCATCGGACTTCTACGAACCTGAAAGTGAAATTTTCCTAATTAATGTATGAATTCTACAACTTCATTTGGATAAAAGTGATAACCTGTGCTTACTGGAATTATATGAATTCATTTAGGGCTGAATATATATCAATATTAATTAAAAGATGGTTGTAG
>CAKNYM010061174.1:0-12119 GCA_932195095.1 Andricus curvator | reverse complement strand
ATTTAAGAGTGCGGAAGCTATGGTAATGCATAATATTTGAAAATACGTTTTTTTATAGTAAAACTTTTTTCTTCAACATGATTCAAAGTTCATGCAGAAATAGAAAAGATTCCTTAGTTCGAGACGAATCGATGGACCTATAATATTAATACATTTTATCCAAGAGTGAGGAAGTTATGATCATTTATATTATATTAATAATCGCTTTTTATAGTAAAAATTTTCTCATTCTTATAATTTAAAGTTGATGCGAGGATAGAAAAGTTTTGTTCATTCAGGACGAAACGATTGACCTATAATATTAATACATTTTATTGAAGAGTGAGGTAGCTATGGTAAGACATAATATTTGAAAATACGGGTTTTTATGGTAAAACTTGTTTCTTCAACCTAATTCAAAGTTGATGCAAGAAAATACAAGATTTCTTGGTTCGAGACGAATCGATTGACCTATAATATTTATACATTTCATAAAAGAGTGAGGTAGTTATCCTTATTTATATTGTATTTAAAATCAATTTTTATATTAAAATCTTTCTCATTCTTATAACTTAAAGTTGATGCAAGAAAATAAAAGATTCCTCGTTTCGAGACGAATTGATTGACCTACAATATTGATACATTTCATTGAAGAATAAGAAAGATATGGTAATGCATAATATTTGAAAATACGGTTTTTTAGTAAAACTTGTTTCTTCAACATAATTCAAAGTTGATGCAGGAACGTAAAAGATTTCTTGGTTCGAGACGAACCGATCGACCTATAATATTAATACATTTTATAAAAGAGTGAGGTAGTTATCGTCATTTATATTATATTTAAAATCGAATTTTATAGTAAAAATTTTCTCATTCTCATAATTTAAAGTTTATTGAAGAAGATAAAAGATTCCTTGGTTCGAGGCGTATCGATTGACCGATAATATTAACACATTTTATCAAAAAGTGAGGAAGTTATCGTCATTTATGTTATATTTAAAATCGATTTTCATAGTAAAAATGTTCTCATTCTCATAATTTAAAGTTGATGCGAGAATAGAAAAGTTGTGTTGATTCAAGACGAATCGATTGACCTATAACATTGATACATAGTATTGAAAAGTAAGAAAGCTATGGTAAAGCATAATATTTGAAAACACGGTTTTTTATAGTAAAACTTTTTTCACCAACCTAATTCAAAATTGATGCAAGAAAAGAAAAGATTTCTTGGTTCGAGGTGAATCGATTGATATATAATATTAATACACTGTATTAAAGATTAAGGAAGTTATTCTCATTTATAATATTTGAATCATCTGTTTCAAACAGAAAAACTTTTTTCATCGCCATGATTCAAAGTTGACGCATGAATAGAAAAGACGTTTTGATCATCAATTTTCAAATAGAATAATTCTGTCAATTTTTGTAAAGAAATCATAAAGCTGAGAAAGGGATAGGGCGCTACAGAACTTTTCCCTTCTCTTTTCCAGCTCGAAAAATTATAATTTCGAAAACAAAATTTTATTTGTCGGATTTGTCTTTGTATTTAAAAAATTGTTTCTATTATTTTGTAATTTTGTATTTTTTTGTAAATTTCTATTTTTAAATTGATCAAAATGAAGACTTTGGTTTGTCTATTATTGAAAAAAATAACTAATGCTTCCTCTATGAGGAAGCATGTACATTTGCTAACGGGAAGCAAAGTGCTTGTGAAATGAGCACCATATAATTATAAATACAAACAAAGTGGAAGCACTCGAGATCGAATTCACAGCTTGTTTTTATTTAGGGAGCTCTCACATATTACGTAGCATTAAAAAGGGGGGAGGGGGTTCGTGTTTCGTTACGGACTTTTATGTGATGGCGGGGGGGGGGGGGGGGTATTCTTACCCGATTAAGAAACATTTTTAATTTATGAATCTTCTGCACCATCAAATGTGTATATCAAAATTTCTAAATAAATTATTTTAATTCATCATGAAATTTATTTCTAAATATTTCTAAACATTATTGATGAAAGAGAAAATTTAAATTAGAAGCAAAAACTTATTTTGAAGAATTAGGTTTTATTTCAAAAGAATAATTTTAAGTTTTGAAGAATTCAAAATGCGTGAAAAAAGAATATGGAAGACTTTGAGACAATTTTTTAAATTTTTCATGATTTAAAAATTTTGTAGGTAAACTGAATTTTTCAGGGTGTCAAAAGAATGGAAACAAGTTCTTAAGATTCATGGAAAAATTTTAAATGATTGTTTTGTAATGGCTTCTAAGAGAAAATTGAAAAAAGATCACAAAACATTTTTTATATTACATAATTTTAGAGAAAATTTAAGTTAGTTTAAGAGATAATCAGAAGTTTCGAAAGGATTTAAAAATAATTAGAACTTGTAAGTATTTTTTAAAGAATTTTGTCAGGTTTCACGAAAATGAAAACAAATTGTTTAGGTTGCTAGAAAAAATCAAAATAATATTTATTCCGAAAAATTAATTTTAAGAAAATATTCAAAAATATTTCAAAAGATTCCAAAAATTGTCAAAGAAGAATCTGCAAGATTTTAAAGCAACTTTTTTAATTTTGCAGAATTTAAAAAAAATTCAGGAAGAATTTGAATATTTTCTAAAGTTTAGAAGGTTTAGAAGTTCTGGAAAGATTAAAAAATATTCTTTTATTAATATTCGTGTGAAAATTTTTTATGATTTTTTATTTTGAAAAATTAACTTTGAGAGAAAATAAAAAAAGGTTTTTAAACACATCAAACGATTTCCTAAAATTCTAAAAAAGAGTTTAGAAGATTTTGAAGCCAAATTTTTCAATTTGAATAAACAAAGTTCCTTAAAATTCATGGGAAAATTTAGTTGATTATGACGCATTTTTCTTACATTTTGAATGATTTTTCAAAACTTTAAGAAAAATTCGAGTCAGTTAAAAATATATGCAGGAATTTAAGACGTTATGAATAGATAAGAAATATGTAAAAACTTTAAAATATTTCCGGAAATTGATAGAATATTTCTTGATTTCTTCCAAACTTCTAAAACTCCTGAACATCTTTTAAAAAGACTCGAATTTTTCCTAATACTTTGTAAAATCCTATGAAATGAAAAATGTTCTTTAAAATCTTCTAGATTCTTTTCTGACACATCTGAAATATTCAAAAATCTTTTTTTTCATTTTCTCAAGAATCTTATAAAAATTATATTCATATAAATTTAAAAACAGACTGACAATAATTATTTTCTTGTTTTCAATTCTCAGAATTTAACTTCAGCTCTCATTTTATTTATTTCTAGACAATACTTCATCTTAAAAAACATTTCAATAATTTAGAAAACTGAAAAATATTTCGAAGAATAAACAAATAAATTGAGATTTTTTAAGAGTTCCATATATAATGTAGAAGCTTTTTATTGATCTTCAAAGGTTTTGAAAAATAAAAAAAAAATTTGTTGAGTTTGCTGGGAAAATTTAAAATGATTTTTCAATTCGAAACGTTAATTTTTAGAGAATATTGAAGGAGATTTCAAAATTTTTTTGAATAATAATTAACTATTGAACAATTATTAATCTAGAACATAATCAAGTAAGTTTAAAACATATTTGGAATCTTCGAAAATATTCCAAAATAATTTAAAACGTGAAAAGATTTCAGAACATTTAAAAAACAATGTAGACTTTTGAAGATGTCCAACACAAAATTTATAAGCTTTTAAAGCATTTTGAAAGCTTTTAAATAAATAAAAATTTTGTATCAAAATTCCTAGAAAAACTAACAATATATTTTTTCTTAAATTAATTTCAAAAGAATATTTAATAAGATTTCCGAAATTTTCAAAAAATAATCTGTATGTTTTTGAAGTAATTTTTTTACTTTTGCAGGATTTAAAAAAAAAATTTGGGAAAGTTCGAGTTTCAAGATATAAAATAATGTATTATTAGATTCCTGGAAAATCTTTAAATTTTTTTTCTCTAACAAATTTTCAAGAAAATATTTAAAAAGATTTAAAAATAAATTTTAATGTATAAATTAATATTCCTAGCTTAAAATTACTCAAAATGACATAATTTGGAAAATTTATAAATTTTTTTATTCATTCTTCAATTCATAGCATTGAAAATGATAGCGTGGATTTCTGTTTTTTTCAAATATTTTAACTGTACAATTTATAAAAGTGAAAGAATAAAATTTTGCAATTAGACGGTCATAACTTCAAATGGAAAAAATTTTATTTTCAAGAGTTTGAATCTTTTAATTCCAATTACCACGATCAAATCTTTCTCAATTGTTCAATTTTACATTGTGTTTAAAATTTTTTTAAATCTTTCCACGTTTTAAATTCTTTTGGAATCTTTTTAAAACTTGGAAATATATTCTAAACTTATTTGATTATTTTCCAAATTAATCATTGTTCAATTGTCAATTATAATTCAAAAATTTTTGCAATCTTTTCAAATATTCACTTAAAATTAATTTTTCAAAATAAAAAGTTTTTTATATTTTCCCAGCAAACTCAAGAATTTTTTGTATTTTCTTAAAACCTTTAAAGATCCTTGGAAAGCTTCAAAATTTGTTTTCGAAATCTTCAAGAATCTAAATTTAGTTCTTTATTTTTCGAAATCATTTCCAGGTTTAAATTAAGTTTGGATCTTCTCAAAACTTGTGAATATCTCTTAAACTAACTCAAATTTTTTTCAAATTGATGATTGGTTAATTATTATTTATGCATCAATATTCAATGATTTCCCTCACATAATAAAAATTTGTTGAATAGAAAAATTAAAATTGTAACGTTCAAAGTTTTAATTTAACACTGAAATATTAAGGATTCAAAGCTTTCTCTTTCAAATAATTCAGTTTGAAATTGTTTAGTTTTTAATATTCGATTTATAATTGTTGATTGTCAATGAAGAGTAAAATATTGCTAAATATTCAAAAAATTGTCTTCCTTGATTAACGAATTTCAAATTAAATTGCGGTTAAAAATCGAATATTTGAGATTGGAACAATATTTGAATAGGATTTTGAATTGAATAAGAGCGTTCAGTTTTTCAAATTCGTTTCAAATTAAGAATAGTTTATAAAGTTTCAATCGAAAGTTTAAATTTGTTAAACTACTGAGGCTTTCAAATTGAAAAAATTCTATTTTGAGCGTTAAGATCTGTAACTTGCTTAATTTTGAACAGATTCAGAATCGTCCTGAAAAGACAATTATTGTTCAATTATCAATTATCGAACTAGAGCTCAATGTGATTTATTATAATAGCGAAAGTTCTCAGTAAAGTGTAATATTTTTTCAAATTCTAGTTTCTTGTAGAAATATACATTTCTGCAATAAGCTACCAGAAATTTTGTAATTTTTTGTGAAGTTTTGTAATTTACGGAAAATTGAAAACGTTTTCACTACAAAAAAATACAAGAAAAAATTAGATATTTGCATTTAACTGTATTTTTTGTTGTTAAATTTTGCACATTTTTCTTACAAAAAAGTACATGTTTTAACAAAAAATTACAGTTGCAGAAATGTTGTACTTTCTTGTAAAATTTTTTTCCATTAGGGTTCCTTCTGTTACACTGAGAAAAATGTTTGTTTAAATCAAACAAATTTTGTTCAAATCAATCAAATTATTCATTTGATATAGGGTCCAACAAATGTTTGTTTGATTGAAATAAATTTATTGTTTGTCCTTATTTATTTGGTTCAAACAAATTTTTGGTTAGTTTGAATAAATCTCTTGTTCAAATTGAGTGAAGTTCTTGTTTACATTGAATATATATTTTTTTAAATTAATTATAGTTTTTTTTTTTCAAGTGAACTAAATCTTTTTTTTTCACTTAACCTCAAAATTGAGCATTCTTTATAAAAATAATGAATAAGGTCCTTAATATGTTTTTTGTTGATCATAATTATAGTTATACACGTAAAAGCAGAAGTATTTACTCAATCCAAATGTTCACTTCTGTTTCATTTTTAATTGTGCTTCTCATTTTTGAATTAAAAAAATCATAAAATAGAATAATTAGAACTGAACCAGAGTTAGCCATTTAAATTGAACAGATATGTGAGTGCTCCTGCTTTTAAGTTTACTGTGATAATTACAATTGATAAAAAACATTATGGATTTCATAAATGATCTTTATAAAGAAAGGAGGTTAGAAACAAAAAAGACTTACTCAGCTGCGAAATCTTCAATTATATCCGAGGTAAAGCTCCAAAATTCAAGTAGTTACAACACTCGAAATATTGCGTCCATTTTTCATTTAATTCTAACTTTTCCAGTGAATCAGAACCGTTATAATCACACAACACTGAAAAAAAAGAACAATGCCATCAAATCAATCAAAGGATCAATCAATTTATATGTTAGGTTAGTACCGCAGGGAAACCTCCCGGCAGCGCCTCAGTACGCCTAGCGGCACTTTATAGCACTGTTTTGCATTATATTTTTTGTTTAAATCTAATAAATATTTTTATGAATTCAAATAAACAAATTTTAAGCAAATGCATTGTTTAATGAAAGCCAATTTTTTGTTTGAATCAAAAAAATTGTACTTAATAAATTATTTGTTTCAACCACAAAGTAGTATAACGAGATCCAACTCTAATATAATGATACCCCCCATTTTTCCGTGCCCACTTCCTATAGCATTCCCACAGTATACCAGAATAAGTATTGCAGCGCCTCTCGTGAGAAAATTTGAAACGTTGAAAACCAACGGACAAACCTATGTTATAACGGTTTTCCGCAAGAGGCGCTAGAATACGTTATCTGAAGTGCTATAGGATGTGAGAACGGAAAAATGGGGGTACAATTTTCCGAAATGGGTCATAGAGTTGGATCTCCTTATACTACTTCGTGGTTTCAATCAATGAGGCAAATATTTTCCATTTCTTAAAAATAAATAAACCTTTTTTCAATTGGAACAAAAAATTTGTTTCTTTCAATGATACGAATTCAAACAAAGGGCATAGCAGGATAAGCATGTATGTGCTGCCCCCGCTCGGATCTGGTTGAGATTTTCACAGTAAGTTGGCACTGATGTAAGACTAAATTTCTCAAAAGATTATATTTGAGAAATAATTTTTATGGGAGTTATGGGGGTTAGAAGCAAAATAAAAAAATTAGTTTTTCTCAGGAACGGCTGGACCGATTTTGATGGGCAAAAAATATGTTATGGGACTCAATGAGAGAATGTTGTAAAAAAATTTCGAAATTTTTTTTTCAAAAAATACGGGTCAAAAAAAATTTTCAAAATTTTTTTGAATTTTTTTTTATGGGATGTATTTGAGGCACACCCACCACTTTCTCTATAAATAATGTTTGAATCCTCTTTCAAAACATCTTCAAGTTTCATAACAATCGGATGGGTAGAACATACTTTAAAAAATTAAAAATCTCAAGCGTATAGGTTGCAGTATCCCGGGCGTAACATAGGGTACTCGTACATGATAGCAATCCCTGTAGAACATGTGAGCATTCATTTGTTTTGTCATTACAAGTGTTTTGGTGACGACGTTCACTTCATTCTCTGCTTTATTCTTCCGTTGAAAAAACTGGTCGCGGGTAGTGCTATTTTTCTTCGATAATCGAACCTTTTCTGATTATCCCATTAGTTTTCACAATATCAATCAAGGATTTGGTATATATAATGACATTTTGGATTTTCCAGAACTGACCGAGAGAGAATTAAAAATATTTTTACTGGATGATATCAGCTATCGCAGGCGATATCATACTTGGCCGAAATGATTGGCAAAGATGGACAGATAAACATGCAATACGTGAAACATCAAACGAATGTGTTAAGAGTGCAAGTTCAATCACGGCACATTTCTAAAAAACTATATAAATGTTTCAATAAATATAAGCCCAATAGTGTTGGCATGTCTGGCTTTTCGGAATATGTGTGTGATTGCGCTAACGGAAGTAGGACTGTTGGCTGCTGTTCACACATTGCTGCAATTATATACTATCTGTCTCATGCAAGGTACTTTTCCAAAATTCTAAAGCCAGCTGGAATTCTCTGTGAAATGTTAACTCAGAATAATATTATTCCTGTAATTGAAGACGACAGCGACGAAGATTAAGAGTGGTCTTATCAGTATGGAGTAGCCTGATACGTGAGAGGCAAGGGGACTCACGATAAACAAGCACCCCATAATAAGAGGTCATAAATCGTACTGATTTCGATGGGCAAAAAATATGTTATGGGACTCAATGAGAAAATGTTGTAAAAAAGTTTGGAATTTTTTTTTTCAAAAATATGGGTCAACAAAAATTTTCAACATTTTTTTGAATTTTTTTTATGGGTTGTATTTGAGGCACACCCACCATTTTTTCTATAAATAATTTTTAAATCATCTTTCAAAACATCTCCAAGTTTCATAGCAATCGGATGGGTAGAACGCACTTTAAAAAATTGAAAATCTCGGAAATCTCGGGCGTATCGCATATGTCGCAGGTTATGACTGAATGCGGCCACGGTCACTGACGACTCTATACCCCTACCGTTCCAACCAGTGTCAAACTTAAAGAAGTCTAGTAAAAATATTTGCTACATCTTTGGCGCTGACTAATAAGTCGAACAAAATTGTATTTAAAAATCGAAGCATTTTTTAATGACGACGCGTGTAGTCAGCCTAAAAGATAATTGTAGTTTGCAAAGTCCACCATTTAGACTTTACAGTACGATTTATGACCTCTTATTATGGGGTGCTTGTTTAACGTGAGTCCCCTTGCCTCTCACGTATCAGGTTACTCTATATTGATAAGACCACTCTTAATCTTCGTCGCTGTCGTCTTCAATTACAGGAATAATATTATTCTGAGTCAACATTTCACAGAGAATTCCAGCTGGCTTTAGAATTTTGGAAAAGTACCTTGCATGAGACAGATAGTATATAATTGCAGCAATGTGTGAACAGCAGCCAACAGTCCTACTTCCGTTAGCGCAATCACACACATATTCCGAAAAGCCAGACATGCCAACACTATTGGGCTTATATTTATTGAAACATTTATATAGTTTTTTAGAAATGTGCCGTGATTGAACTTGCACTCTTAACACATTCGTTTGATGTTTCACGTATTGCATGTTTATCTGTCCATCTTTGCCAATCATTTCGGCCAAGTATGATATCGCCTGCGATAGCTGATATCATCCAGTAAAAATATTTTTAATTCTCTCTCGGTCAGTTCTGGAAAATCCAAAATGTCATTATATATACCAAATCCTTGATTGATATTGTGAAAACTAATGGGATAATCAGAAAAGGTTCGATTATCGAAGAAAAATAGCACTACCCGCGACCAGTTTTTTCAACGGAAGAATAAAGCAGAGAATGAAGTGAACGTCGTCACCAAAACACTTGTAATGACAAAACAAATGAATGCTCACATGTTCTACAGGGATTGCTATCATGTACGAGTACCCTATGTTACGCCCGGGATACTGCAACCTATACGCTTGAGATTTTTAATTTTTTAAAGTATGTTCTACCCATCCGATTGTTATGAAACTTGAAGATGTTTTGAAAGAGGATTCAAACATTATTTATAGAGAAAGTGGTGGGTGTGCCTCAAATACATCCCATAAAAAAAAATTCAAAAAAATTTTGAAAATTTTTTTTGACCCGTATTTTTTGAAAAAAAAATTTCGAAATTTTTTTACAACATTCTCTCATTGAGTCCCATAACATATTTTTTGCCCATCAAAATCGGTCCAGCCGTTCCTGAGAAAAACTAATTTTTTTATTTTGCTTCTAACCCCCATAACTCCCATAAAAATTATTTCTCAAATATAATCTTTTGGGAAATTTAGTCTTACATCAGTGCCAACTTACTGTGAAAATCTCAACCAGATCCGAGCGGGGGCAGCACATACATGCTTATCCTGCTATGCCCTTTTGTTGTTTGATTCAGACAAACATTTTTCTGAGTGTAGTATCTGGTCTTATAAATGTCTTTAAACATGGCAATCGACCACTTGTCCATTTTCTTACCCCAAGATGTCAAATAGACAGTTTCTCCTTTATGTCTAGGATTAAGCATCAGCACTGCACCCTAGACAAAATTTGTCTTGCTATAGTGCTTCATTAGCTTCACATAGGCACATTGAAGGGCCCTCTAAATACTGATATCAGTCCATTTATTATTATTGTTTGAATTGAGATCATCAACTCATTTTTCTAGTTTGTCAATCAGCATATTGCACAGAAAAAACTGGGGGTTCACTAAAGTTGCGGATCAAATAAAAGTTGGTATCCTTTAGAACTTAAGCTCCAATAGATACCTGTAGAGAGCCAAAAGGTTTCCTTTAGAGCGCACTTTTAAGAAACAACACGGAGGCGCATTCACAAACCAACCTCTTGCAAAGTGGGGCTGGTAAGTTAGGGATCGATTTACACTTATCGACCGATGATATGAGACGAAAAGTTTCTTGCATATCAATATGCCTTTATGTGACAACTTTGCTACATAACCTGCAAATTATATTTATCAAGTCATTATATCTACTTAAATTGCGGTAATATTTTGTACTGTTATTATCTTTTAGAAACTTAGGATAGAACCTAACAAAAATGACATCTTCCAGACTAATAGTTAAAATTTATTTTAAAAAATACGAATCGATTACGTTTCGAAAACCCAGCTGGTTTCCCTCATCAGATCTACATAAAAAATGATTAAAATTATAAAAACGAAGCAATATAATTTAATAACAAAAAGTATCAAAATATAAGAGGAGAATACCTTAAAACAGTTTTAAAACTTCCGTGTGAATTTCTTTATGTGTAAGTTCCATATATTTTAAAAAAGTATATAGAATAATTAGGTTAGGTTCGGAATACGTGAAATGCAAAACAGTAAATTGAATAGAAAGAGTAAGAACTGATTTCATACTTGTAGAATGATTTGAATTTTTTGTTCTTGTAATGAAACTATTGTTAAAATTATGATAAAAAAGATTAAAAAATGTTTTGTGAAGACGGAGCAGGTATGCCCCGTCTCCATCTTGGTAACTTTGTGAACGTACACATTAAGAATTATTGTGAACGTACACATTCCTTAATATAAAATCTCTAAACGATATTGTCGTTTTCGATTCTGACGATTTTCGAGAGTAACACGGTGGTAACGTTTGCTTGCTGTAGGCCGCTCATACTCAACAGTAGTGTGTGTCTGTGTGTGGTGCTGCATTTGAAATCAGTGATGCTAACTGAGTCGCCTTTATATGCGCATGTTTGAATTGTAATATAGTTGATTGGCTGTAGTACGCGCCCGTATTTGAATTCCCAATGAGGACGCGAACTAGAACCAATAAGCGCCATTCTATCGAAGCCTGCGCATGTCAAGGTGGTCTTTTCGGGATCACTTAGTTCGAGTTCGATAATAATACGTCACGTGTTTTTTCGTATTTGGTAATGCGCGGCTCAGTCAGTGTTGCGAACCGTTGCACGGTAAAGTCTGTAAAAGAAGTAATGAACCATAACCTCAATTGTGATGGTAGTCTGTTTTTAAACTGTTTACGCAAACAAGAAATTTTCAAAATTATCATTTTTACGCTCTGTAACTGTGATTTCTATAATGATTTAATTATATTTATCATATTAAATATCATTTGTGAAACTCGTGTACGTTTCAGTTCTACTTTCCCTATAGGATTGAAATCTCCATTTCCTTATAGTGACACATTCGAATAATCAGAGATCTGTGTATGTTTACAGATCAAAAATTTTATAATTTAAGAAGATGTTCAAATTAAGAATTTTTAAGCTCTCAATGAGCACTGCTATTAAGAAAAAACACCGATACTTCAAGAAATTGATTTTGATAATTTGAAGGGATTTTAAAGAAGTTCAAAGACTATAAGGTATTTTTTTATCCAAAAGGAATTTTCAAGATCTTCAAACAATTGCAAGGAATTTCAAAAGATTTCAAAGAATTTGGAATATTTTGACTTATTATAAAATATTTTAAAGAATTTTTAATTGATTTCACTAACTTAATAGGATTTCAGAGGATTTAAAAAATTTCAATTGATTCTAAAAGATTTAAAATTGATATATTGTGGGAAAATATTTCAAAGAATTTCTGTAGATTCTGAAGAATTTTTTATTTATTTTGATAATTTGAAGGAATT
>CAKNYM010061107.1:0-16961 GCA_932195095.1 Andricus curvator | reverse complement strand
TCTATTTTTTAATTTTGAATCTTTTTCATGCTCATTTTGCATAAAATTATTCATGATAAAATGGATTTCTGTTCTATCTTAATTTTAAAATTATTAAATAGAGACACTAAACAAAAGATTCTTTCCAATTTGTAGGGTTTTGTTCATGAATATTTTCTGATTTCTTTTAATTGAGTCTGAATAATTTTAACTCAATTTCTTGAAAGAAATCTTTTTATTACAAAATTTGTTTGTAATAAGTTTGCACTAAATGTAGCAATTTTAGAAATATACAGGATATATTTTTGGATTATTTCTTTTTCCTATTTGTGAAATTGTAATAATCTAAATGAATTGGATTGAATCACCCAAAAAAGATATCGGTGATCTACTACCTCACTAGCCTCTGCGTGGTAATCTGCGCATGCGTAGTCTAATACTGTAGCTTGCATCAACCTACATTTTATCAATTGGAATTTCGCGGGCTCAGATTTTATGGCTATTATGAAGGAATTAAGGTAAACGACCCAGTAATCGCCACCATAAGAGATTTCATTGACTTCAAATATTTAGAAAATTGTTTTGGAAGGATTAGTTAAAAAATGATTGGTACTGATTGAAGCATTAAACATCCTAGAATATTATAAAAATTGGTTTTACATTATATTTAATATTACTTCTTATTGATAAACAATTAAAAGTCAAAAAGCACCGATGTCCCAGTCACCGCCATTTCCAAATCTGCCATGTACTAGTAATCGCCAGTCGTTGTCCCAGTCTTCGCCAAAAAGGTTAAGTTTTCTTGAAATCAGTTTTTAGTGATTTGGACGTGTATTTCAAGTGTATCTTTGTATTTTAAGTATACTTTAATGAAATGAAAGATGTATTGTTAGTTTTATATTGATTGAGAGATTGAGGACTCCGAGATGAAATCCGTCGAAACATAACCAGAAAATCGAATCTTCTGATAGTTCCAATACGTCTGATGGACATTATAATAATTAATCATAATAAAAATGAATTTTCTTTTAAAATTTTAGTTTTTATTTCAATTAAAAATATTTTCGAATAAAATTAATATTTTATTTATAAGAAATAAAGTGGTCTCAAAAATAAATCGAAGTAAATATTTATTAGAATTTTTATCACGATAAGTGATAACTACAATGATGAAATTCTTTTATAATACTGAATATTATAATTAAAAATTATTAACGCTTTCCTTTTTAAAATAAAATTCGAAAAATAATATTGAGTTGTATGAAGTCATATAACCTAACTTTGTTCTATAAAATGGCTAAGTACAACATAATTACATGGGATGCAAAAATTTACACACTGGTAATTTGTATAATTAACTTTTTTGCAACATAACTTATAAACACAATGACGAAATTTGATAAATTGCAGTGACTAAAAAAATTATGTGTATTTGGAGGTTATTTTCTGTTTACGTTGTCAGAACATTAAAACTATCAATAATTATATATTTGTCACACATTTTTCTTTGTATTATGCAGTATAGATTAATGTTAGCTAATGAAAAACTACTCAATAAATATTAACTTCACTAAAAAATGATAATAAACTAAAAAATTGCTGATGAAATCACTATAATAGTCATGCCAATATTTTACATCACCTTTTTTCAGTTTTAAGCACTAATTTATATTACGATTACTTTTCACGCAGGAACAAGTCAGTTCTCCGATTTCATTTCACGCCTTTTTGAAATTAATTAAATCATTATTTTAACGAAATATGGAAATAAAATTTTGACAGATTCGTCCCGTGATTACTCGAGCAACTATGCTTTTGAAATGTCCCTATAATCGCGCCCGATATTTCTCGAACGGGAAGGTACTACATGAAGAATTTGCTTAATTTTATTAAACAAAAATGATCTTTCATTACAAAAAAATAATTTTCGTCCCGATCAAGTAATTTCTTGACATATTAAAAGCTTAAACAAAGAAACGTCTTTCATAACCTAAATGTTAAGTTATTTTCCACGTTTCGTGATTCATGGCCACCGGCAATACAAATCAATTTTTTTTACCCATGTGCACTATTTGTACCAAAAAACTAATTTGGTTTCCATAACAAGCACTGTTCAAACTTACTTAAAAATATTTTAGGAATGTGTTTTAATGCGGAAAATACTTACTTCAGGCGTTTACACTTCAAAACTGGCGATTACTGGGACCACGGGGATTACTGGGACGTTTACCTTAATTCCTAAAAACAAATCAATTTGAAAAAAGTGAGGTTTGGTGCATGTCCGTCATGTTCAAAAGTACCTTACTGGGTTTTCAACGTATTATATATCAAAAACTCGAGAATTATGCGTAACTGACAAACCATGTGGAGTACGCATCCATCCTTATCGCTCAGTGCATGATCATTTGCGCCATGGAGAATAGACAGAAGGAGCCCAAAGTCCTGTACATTGACTTCACCAAAAACGAGCATTTCTCTGTCGGATGTACAATAACGCATCGAAATGCTAGATCTTCTCGAGCGCTGCGCTAGTGAGGTACGGGTAACGATGGCGGCCGTCATGGTCCGTGTAAATATAACCTGTGATATAACCCTAAACAAAAATACAAAATTCCTAAATGACTAAAACAATTTGTTGAGGCATTTAAAGAAGATTTGAATGTAAAAACTGTTACATTTAAGTGGAAGTCCGATATCAGTTCTGTGATGTGCATGCGTACAAGATTGAAAACTGATCAGTTATATCCTTATTGTTTTCCACGTTTGTGCAATAAATCTGAAGTACCTACCACGTCCATTGCAGGGTAGCTTCAATTACATAGAATCACCGATATTTCGAGATGAGTAAAATAAATTTTCTGCGTTTTAATAATAATTTATACATTTCTATTAAAATCACATTGGTAAATAATGTAAGATGTCAACATATACGGCGGCCATTTTTCTACGTGCAACACTAGCGCCATAACTCGGGCAGTATTGTAACCCTTTTTATACGACAAAAATTTGCTTATTTTCGGTTACATTACTTTGGTCTCCTTATTTCTATTCTCCATGATTTGCGCATTCGCAGTATGAAGTTTCTGCTATAATCGTAAGTTACTGATTAAGCTTATTTAAAACTTATTCAAATATAACTTTTAACTAAATAGAATAACTTATAGCTGATGAAACTAACATAAAACTAATTAGGGTAAAAATAATTAATAACCAAATGATTGAATAAGAAACTAATTAATTTATTGACTTATCCTAACAGGATGTGTGGGTGTGGTGGGCCCACATTGGTAGTAAATATCCACCTAGAAACACTACCCGAATCGGGTAGTGAGGCAATGAACTTTCGAGTTCGAACTGCTAATCAATGTATGTATGTATGTATCCTAACAGGATAGGCAATTAGGATTAAGGTTCATGTAGGGGGTAATGTGACCTAAAAACCTCACCTGAAAAAATCAATTACAAATGCTAGCGCAACGAAGGATTATCTGGAGGCAATGTTTTTCCTCTTGGAAGCTCAAATCCATATTTGAGGCGCAAAGTCCCTGCGGATCGTCAAAAGTTGCAATAAATATGTTAAATTCCTTAAATATTGCATCTCCAAAGCAGCAGAAGTAAAATAAACAGAACTGGCGCAAAATTCAAAATAGAAGAATTATTCCAACATGCATAGGAATTTATTTCGGAATTCTTTGAGTAATTATTTAACATTCAACGTATTTTTCCTTCTTTTAGTGTTTGTATAAAAGTATATTTTCTAATAAGATACATTTTTTATGGTTTCAATAATTTATTACAACTTTATCAAAAGTATATCTCTTTTGTCTATTGGAATAATTTTTCTATTTTGAATATGGCGCTAGTTTTTTTTCTGTTGCTTTGGAAATACAATATTTAAGAAATTTAACAAATTTATTGCAAGTTTGACGATCCGCAGGGACTTTTGGCCTCAAATACGGATTTGAGTTTCCAAGAGGAAAGAAAATTGCCCCCCGATAATAATCATTCCTTGCGCTAGCATTTGGAATTGATTTTTCAGGTGAGTTTTCTAGGTTACATTACCCCCTACATGAGCCCTAAATACACATAGTTTTATGCGTTTAATGTACATTTTTATTCAACAACAATCTTAAACTAATTTTAATAGATCACATTCATTATAAAAAATCTCAACCTAGATTTATAAAAGTATTCACTAATATATTATATGTGTTTGACGCAATTTAATAATAATTGCTTGACACTCAGGGCTTTGTAGTGAAATATGATTCAACTTTCAATGCGAAAAAGAATGCAAGGTTTGGGACTCTGAATAAAGACGCTTCAAACGAAAAATTGGATGTTAAGGATAAGTATGAGATAGATCAGAAAGAGGAGGAAGATAAGCTAAATGCGGAGAAGATGGATAAAGAAGAGATAGATGTGCAAGAGATGGAAGAAGAGAAGATAAATCAGGAAGGGCTAGATGACGATTTTTTTACGAGGGCTGGTGGAAAATGTTCAAGAACACACCGTGAAGGGTCCGCACTTCTCGGTAGTGTGGGGATCTTAGTCGCATCACTACAATGACTTCTGATATATATAATATTCAATTATATATTGCGTACAATTATACATTATAAAAAATCAAATTTGTCATTATAATAATGCCACCAAGGGACCCACTAAAAACCACCACCCTTTCCTTCTTGGCAGAAGTCCCCCCGGAAACCGCTTTCGCATTACTTCAGGGGGTTCCGTTTTCTTGCCCTCAAAAGGGCTGCTTCTTCTTCTTAACTATTTACCAACCAATATGAAGGCATCGTCCTCAGCAGTGCGGTAATACCGCATATCGAGCTCGTCGACCTTTGACCTCAACCTCCTCCGCCTCAGTTGTGGTGTCAAGGTCCAAGACCTTGACCTCAGTGCGAGGAACAAGCCCCCTCATACTACCATCTTCTCCAACAACTTCTCTGATAGCAGCGGACAGCTTTGATCTGCCATCTGCTGCAGGTCCAACCTCTACAAGGATGTCTCCATTCCTCGTTTCCCTGACACCCCTGATTTTAGCACCAAGGGTGTCAAGTTTCTCCTTTTGCTTGAGGTTCTGTAGGACCTCTGCGTAGCTCGAACTTTTGGCCGGTTTTATAATAACTGCCTCGGGTCTAGCTCGCCTCTGTTTCACCTTCTTCTGCAATCCTGTGTTTTTTGGTGCAGGTTTCGCTCTTCTTTCTCCTGTTTTAGGCGTTGAAGTCTTCAGACCGCTGTTCCGGGACTTCAACCTCTTCGTCATGCGTCTTGGCGTAGCGGACTCAGGGAGGCTCATTGTGGGATCTCTCGGCCTCCTCTCAGGGGTGGGAGCGAGTGTTTCCCCGGCTTCTTCTTCTCCTTTGGTTTAAACCCCTTTGCTAGCCATCACTTCGCTCTTTTCCCTCTTCTTTATTTCATGTACTCTATCACCAATCGTGCTTCTGTAGCCGCTTTTCAAAAACCTAAAGTCTATCCCCAGCATGAACATGTGCGTCTGCATATTGTACAGCACTTTTTTTGCCTCTTCGATTGCCTTCCCCACTGGAAGCCACATATTCTTCTTGGAGTCAATGAAGTTTTGAAGCTCTCCAATCACTCCCTCCATCTCCTTTACGCATGCGTTCATTCCTTCACTTTGCGACTCAAAGTCGTCCCACAGATGTCGGATGTACGATTGGTTACCCCGTTCTACGTCCTCTGTGACGTCCAATAGACCTCCTAGCTCCTCACACACGCTCCTGTTGAAGTGTCTTTGGTCCTCTTTACAATCCAAGGGACCAGCCCCGGCCGCCGGGTCTTGCTCTCAATCGGAACCAGCGGAGAGATTCCTACACTCTTAGGGTACTGCGTTTTTAAGAGACTCACTCATCGTCGTTTTTTGGGGGAGGGGTTCCTTCCCCTAGCTGGTTTTTGTCCGCCCCGGGTATTTGATTTCCTCGGAGGCGTCAATAAATTAATTGATTTATCATTTAATGATTTAAGATATTAATTATTATCACCTAAATTAGTTTTATCTTAGTTTAATTATTTTTTACTTAATTCAATTAGTTTTATCTTGGTTCAATTATTTTTAATTTGATTATTTTTACCTCTTTTTTCTAATTATAAGTTATTCTACCTATTTAGTTAAAAGTTATATTTAAATAAGCCTTAATTAGTAACTTACGATTATGGCAGAAACTACATACTATCCATGCGCAAATGATCATGCACTGAGCGATAAGACTGGATGCGTGCACGACAGGGTTTGTCAGTTACGCATAATTCTCGAGTTTTTGATAGATAATACGTTGCAAACCCAGTAAGGTACTATCGAAGATGACGGGCATGCACTAAACCTCACATTTTTTTTTAATTGATTTGTTTTTATGAATTAATTCCTTTGTAATGGCCATAAAATCTAAACGCGCAAAATTCAAATTGATAAAATGTAGGTTGATGCAAGCTATAGTGTTAGACTACGCATGCGGAGAGTACCACGTAGAGGCTAGTGAGGCAGATTACCGATATCTTCTTCCACTATTTGAATCGGACCTCTTTGTTTCGAAACGATAATGACAGACTGAGCATCTATCCAACGGCCGATACATGCATTACCGACTGTTGATAAATTGATATTAGTGCTGGAAGAAAGTACTAACTAATTTAGCAGTGGCGTCATCTGTTATTGATAGCTATTTACCCTTGATTTATAAGATAGGCTTCTGACATAGCGATTAAATCTCGATATGTGGCTGGTGATGTGCATTACCGACGTTCCATGTTATGCCGACCTATGGTAAAATGATTATATAAAAAGTTACCGACCTCCCTACGGTACGGACCGATAGTAAAATGATAATCTAAAAAATTACCGACTCACCTGTTTTACCGACTGATGGCGAAATTTCTCCCTAATTTACCGACCACAAGTAAAATGATACCGAATATAAAACTACGGACCTCTCTGTTTTATCGACTGACAGTAACATGACTCCATACCTTATCGATATACGGTAAAATGATATTATAAAAAATTGCCAACTTACCTGTTTTACCCAATGATGGTAAAATGGCTCCCTACCTTACCGGCTTATGGTAAAATGTCAATATAAAAATTAAAGACTTACCTGTTTTACCGACCGATGGTAATAAACTATTTTGCCGATCCAACCTCACTGTTTCACCGACTGAGCATGGAACAGAATCTCAAATTTACCGACTTCTCTGTTTTACTGACCAATGGTGCAATTATATCGGAGCAGAAATTTTAATTGCCAACCTCACCGTTTCACCGACTGCTGGTAACTGAGCAGGGAACAGAAACCTCCCTTAGTCTATGAAGCCATCTGTATGTGTCGGTAACTTGCGACTGTGGCGCCTTCTGTCGCTCAGTGAAATCGTAGCTGCCTAGCATCACTACTTCAATTGTTTAAATAATTTATGTAAACATCTAATTATCAATGGAAAGTAATATTATAAGCCATTTGTATTTAAAAAAAACGGAAAAAAATTATATTTAGCACCAAAATCTCGCAAAACCTAATTTTTTAGTTATAAGGTTTCTTTGGCACGCTTTGAAACAAACTTATGGGGGTACTTTATGGCTAATTATAAAGAGAAATGCTGAATTTCAATTCGATTTACCTCATATTAACGATTCTGAATCAAATTTACAAAAATGTCTTTTTTTCTTATGGGAAATCCGTGTTAAACTTCATGATTTG
Organism: Andricus curvator; assembly: GCA_932195095.1. Classification (NCBI taxonomy): domain Eukaryota; kingdom Metazoa; phylum Arthropoda; class Insecta; order Hymenoptera; family Cynipidae; genus Andricus; species Andricus curvator. Next base: position 9,267 of record CAKNYM010061107.1, on the reverse strand, counting down.
ACACGAAATTGCTCATTTCACAAATTGCCCAGGCGTTGTGAGTAATGTCCGAGTAATTTCCAATTTAATCTAAATTAGTTTCAAATTGGTATGTAATTGAACTCGAAGCTGCCATACAAATTTGCCGACGGCCAAACAGGACTTTACCAGACGTTCTCCGATCACTTTTGTCCAGACTTACAGGTATAAATTTGGACCACCCTATTCTTGCACTGATTCAAGAACTTTCTCATAAATCTGAACATCTTAAAGAAATTGCACTTATGAAAATTAAAAAAAAGTCAACTTTGTTGTTAAATCAAAAATGGTTGAAATAATTTACAAAAAATCGCGTCTCACGAATCTCTTTAAAATTTAATAAGCTTTTATTTGAAACAAAAAACGTCAAAATCTGAAGAAAATAAAAAATTGATGATACTATTGAAGATTTTTCAACGGGACAAGGTTTTTGAAAATGTTTCTGCAAAGCAAAGTGTCAAATCAATAAGTATTTATGCGTTAAAAACAAAGTTCAGTGTCAATCAATATGACATTCCAGTATGCCATGTAGTAATAAATAGCGAGTAAACGTATGTTTAATTCTGTATGTGCTCGTCAATTTATCATGCCCTTCTTTAACTGCATCATTATGTTCGAAATCAAGATTATGTACTTTACCTATCTCGTGCCAGGCATTATACACAATCCTTAGGGATTATATAAAATGCCTAGGCAATGTATATAATTAGTATTCGATTACATTGTTCGCCTGAAATGGCCTGGCATTATATATCACGGGCTGAGAGTAAAAGCGGTGCAAAATAAGTTGCAGAAGAGAAGCGGTTTCAGTTTTCATGTCAACGCAAAGAAGACTTGAAAAAAGTATGGGAGTGGAAACGGAATGAATGAGCGTCAGAGTAGAAGCGAACTGAAATTATTCCGCAGGGAAAAACGGGTTTGGACTTCAACCCGCTTTGGCTCCCAGTCTGAACTCAAGCCGCTTTTACCCACAGTCCCAACCCATCCAGAACATGGGAATTTTCGGCCCCCACCACTTTCCCATCTGGGAGCGACACATGCAAACGTAGCGTGTCGGTGAGTCGGCTCTGTTACATCAAAGATATTATACTCTTTGGTTACATGCTGTGTAGACCAGCTTCGTGTTAAAGCCGAAAGTGCACGAGCAGGAACCGTGGCTCGGGCCGAGCTCGCTCGAGTCGGACTTCGGAGTCGCTCGACTTCACGATTCGGTTTCGTTGGCTTGTTGGCTATTAGGAGGTTTGGGTTGATTTTTGTTTTCAAAAATTCACACCTAAAGGAAAGACTTCAAAAACATGTAATGAAGTCTTGAAATATTTAATGATTTTGTCTTACAGGAATGTATATGGCATTTTAAGGTTAGGTTAATAATATCTATCACTTTCAAGTGGTTTCATTTTTTATTACTTACGTTTTATTTTTCAATCGATTTTAAATATTGCAAAGTTAGAATGATAATAAATAATTATTATTTTCAATTTATTGAATTAATCAACATTTTTAGTATGTACTTACCTCTGATAATTACCTTTCTTTTCATGCTATTTTAGGCTATAATCACAATTTAGTGGATTTTAAGAGAAAAAGCCGAAAAATTATTAACTTGACCTCATATGCTTTCCTAATATACAAAAACTATATAAAACCTTCAATGTTTTAAAATATTTATCTCAACATTACAAAATTTATTTTTTACAATTTTATTTTAATTGTGAAATAATTGTAATTAGAAATTAATTCTGAATAATTGTAAAATATATTTAAAAAAATGTATTTCATAAAGAAATATCTCATGATTTTTAAAGGACGAAACAATTTTAAAAGTAAGTCTTTGTAGTATTTTAATAACTAACGAACATATTTCCGAATATTTTTCCTCGATGCTGCCCGGATAGGGTCAAACATGGTACAAAAAACCGTCGTGAAATTTCAAATAAAAACTGTACTGAAGAAATAAACAGTTATTCGAAATTTTTATTTTGCATACAAAAATATTTTTCGCCTTAAATTATAATTTTGTTGAAATTTTTCCATTTTCTTGATTAAAAAATTTTTTGATTTGGAAATTTATTCATTTGGTTCATTAAAATAGCAAATATTACATCTTTCGTTGAAAATTCATCTTTTTTGGTTGAAAATTGAACTGCTGAGCTAAAACTTATATTTTTTGTTGGAATTTTGATTGACATACAGAAATATTCAAAAATCATTGAAAATTTTCTTAAGAATCTTAATAAAATCGTATTTATACCTATAACCTCAAAAATAAATAACTTAAAGAATAAATAGTCATTCGAAATTTTTATTTTGTATTAAAAATTGTTTTATGCCTCTAATTATAATTTGGTTGTAATTTTCCTTTTTTCTTAACTAAGAATCGTTTTTACTTGAAAATTTATTTTTTTAAAGGTAAATTCAACAGTTTTTTATTAAAAATAATTTTTTTTTATTGAAATAGCAACTATCACATTTTTCGTTGAGAATTAACCTTTTTTGCCTAAAAATTAAACTATTCCCTTAAAAATGTTTTTTTTTGTTCAAATTTTAATTTGAAATACCTGAAATCTTAGAAAATATTTCGAAATTGTTGTCAATAATCTTAGAAAACTCATATTTATATTTATTTTTACAGTTTTATTTTAATTCTAAAATAATTTTAATTGGAAATTAATTGTAAATAATTGTAAAATAAATTCAACGAAATTTATTTTATAAAGAAATATCCCATGATTTTAAAAAGACAAAACAGTTTTGAAGGTAATTCTTTGTAGAATTTTAATAACTAATGAACATATTTTTAGAATATTTTTCCGTGATTCTGCCCTTGGGTCACACATGGTAAAAAAAACCGTCGTAGAATTTTAAATAAAAACTGTACTCTGTATAGATTAATTTTAAAAATGAAAAATTTTAATATTTTTTATAAATATTCCTAAATTTTATTTAAATCTGATACACATTGATTTTTCTTTGAAAAATTATGGTAAATAGTTGGTCATTCTTTAAATTTTACGACATTTTTGTACCATGTTTTACCTTAGAGAATAGATTTCAGGAATGACATTATAAAAATATCTTCATTAGTTAGTAAAATACTATGAAGACTTGCCTTTCAAATGATTTTTCCTAAACATGAATAAAATTCAAATACACTCAAAAAATAAAATTAAGAAAGGTCAGAAATTCATGCAGTTGTTTTTTAGAAAATCCCACACATTTTTTAATAAAACTCATTTCCACACCAACATTAAAACCAAATTATAATTTAAGGCAAAACATAATTTTTAATACAGAATAAAAATTTGGTATAACTATTTATTCTTTAAGTTATTTATTTTTGAGGTTATAGGTATAAATATAATTTTCTTAAGATTCTTAAGAAAATTTTCAATGATATTTGAATATTTCTGTATGTCAATCAAAATTCCAACAAAAAATATAAGTTTTAGCTAAACAGTTCAATTTTCAACCAAAAAAGATGAATTTTCAACGAAAGATGTAATAATTGCTATTTTAATGAACCAAATGAATAAATTTCCAAATCAAAAAATTTGTTAATGAAGAAAATGGAAAAATTTAAACAAAATTATAATTTAAGGCGAAAAATATTTTTGTATGCAAAATAAAAATGTCGAATAACTGTTTATTTCTTAAGTACAGTTTTTATTTGAAATTTCACGACGGTTTTTTGTAACATGTTTGACCCTATCCGGGCAGCATCGAGGAAAAATATTCTGAAAATATGTTCGTTAGTTATTAAAATACTACAAAGACTTACCTTTAAAATTGTTTTGTCCTTTAAAACTCATGAGATATTTCTTTATGAAATAAATTTTTTTAAATTTATTTTACAATTATTCAGAATTAATTTCTAATTACAATTATTTCACAATTAAAATAAAATTGTAAAAACTAAATTTTGTAATGTTGAGATAAATATTTTAAGACATTGAAGATCTTATAAAGTTTTTATACATTAAGAAAGCATATATGAGTTCAAAGTAATAATTTATCGACTTTTTCTCTTAAAATCCGAAGAATTGTGATTATAGCCTAAAATAGCATGGAAAGAAGGGTAATTATCAGAGATGAGTACACAGTCAAAATTTTAATTTATTTAATGAATTGAAAATAATAATGATTTATTGTCATTTAAATTTTGCAATATTTAAAATCGATTGAAAAATAAAACATAAATAATAAAAAATGAAACCACTTGAAAGTGATAGTTTTCTAAGATTTGAGATATTTGAAATTGAAATTTGAACAAAAAAAAAAAACATTTTCAAACGAATAGGTTAATTTTTAGGCAAAAAAGATTAATTCTCAACGAAAAATGTGATAATTGCTATTTCAATTTAAAAAAATTATTTTTAATAAAAAACGGTTCAATTTAACAATAAAAAATTGAATTTTCAACAAAATAAATAAATTTTCAAGTAAAAACGATTTTTAGCCAAGAAAAAAGGAAAATTACAACCAAATTATAATTTAGGGCAAAAAATAATTTTTAATACAAAATAAAAATTTCGAATAACTATTTATTCTGTAAGTTATTTATTTTTAAGGTTATAGGTAAAATATAATTTTCCTGAGATTTTTTAAGGAAATTTTCCAAGATTTTTGAATATTTCTGTATGTCAATCAAAATTTCAACAAAAAATATAAGTTTGAACTAAACAGTTGAATTTTCAACCAAAAAAGCTGAGTTTTCAACGGAAAATGTTGTGAATGCTTGTTCAATGAAAAAATTCTAATTTTTAATTAAAAACAGTTGAAATCAACCTTCAAAGAATTAAATTTCAACCAAATAAATAAATTTTCGAATAAAAAAATTTTTTAATGAAGAAAAAAGAAAAATTCCAACAAAATTATAATTTAAGGTGAAAAATATTTTTGTGTGCAAAATAAAAATTTTTAATAACTGTTTATTTTTTAACTTTTTTTTCTGCTCATTTTAAGCTTATATATAAATATAATTTTCATATAGGATTCGTGACCAATTTCACAAAAATTTTCAATATTTCAGATATGTGAAATAAAAATTTCAACAAAAAATATAATTATCAACCAAACACTAACTAATTGAGATATTTTTATCATTTCATTTCTGAAATCTATTCCCTTAGGTCAAACATAGTACAAAAATGTCGTAAAATTAAAAAAATGACCAACTACTTACAAGAATTTTTCAAATAAAAATGAATGTGTATTATATTCAAATAAAATTTAAGAATATTTATAAAAGGTATTAATATTTTTCATTTTTAAAATTAATTTATACAGAGTACAGTTTTCATTTGAAATTTCACGATGGTTTTTTGTACCATGTTTGAACCTATGAGGGCAGAATCAAGGAAAAATATTCTGAAAACATGTTCATTAGTTATTAAAATACTACAAAGACGTACGTTTAAAATTGTTTTGTCCGTAAAAAATCATGAGAAATTTATCATTCTAACTTTGCAATATTTAAAATCGATTGAAAAATAAAACGTAAATAATAAAAAATGATACCACTTGGAAGTGATAGATATTATCAACCAAACCTTGAAATCCCATATACATTCCTGTAAGACATAATCATTAAATATTTCAAGACTTCATTACATGTATTTGAAGTCTTTCGTTTAGGTGTGAATTTTTGAAAACAAAAATCAACCCAAACCTCCTAATAGCCAACAAGACAACGAAACCGAATCGTTGCGAATCGTGAAGTCGAGCGACTCCGAAGTCCGACTCGAACGAGCTCGGCCCGAGCCACGGTTCCTGCTGGTGCACTTTCGGCTTTACACGAGGACGGCCGACGCAACGCGTAACAGAGCCGTCTCACAAACACGCTACGTTTGCACGTATTGCTCCCAGATGGGAACGTGGTGGGGGCTGAAAAATCCCACGTTCTGGAGCCTCTGTCTGGAGATACTGTTTCCACGAGACTACAGGGAAAAACGGCTTGAGTTTCGGCCGCGAGGAGAAACGGTTAAGGGGTCTAAGCCGTTTCTGCCCTTTACGTATTTCAATCGGCTTTCCCTCTGGCGCTCATTCAAACCGTTGTTACGCTGAAGCTTTTCAAATTCGCTTTCGCTCCTCTACTAATTCTACACCGCTTTTACTCTCGGCCCGTCAGTTTACAATTTGCTCCAAAAGCCCTGTAAATATAACAATTTTTTTCTTCCTTATTTTTTGAGAAATAATTAAAATGCATTGGAATTTTTCAAAATTAATATTCATTTCTTCGAATACGAATCAAGACCTATTCTTTGAATATCATCCTAGAAGTCTGTTTTATAGGGTCCCAAAAAATCCCATGAGTGAAAAATTGGGTTTTTCGAGTTTTTGGTGCTAATTATGATTTTTTTGCGGCTTTTTCAAACAAAAATGGTTTATAATACATAAAATACTACTTTTTATTGATAATTATTATTCTATATGAATTATTTTAAAAATTTATTATTGTTTTTAGGAATTTTCACTTAGAATAGAGTTCAAAAAATTTTCTGAAATTATGAACTTATTGTCCAGATTGTACTAAGATCGAGGTAATAATTAATGCAAATGTGACAAGTGAACAAAAAGTTAAAAATTTCAATAAATAAAATAGTTCTGAACAATAAATAATTTTTTTGAACAATTATTTTTGTTGAGGTGTATTCATTATTACCTCACAGTAATTAAAAAGTGGATAAAAAGTGGAAAATTCTAGGAAAAACTGCAACTTTCTAGTATTATTCTAAGATAATATTGTGATAATAAATAATAAATTGTTTAAACAAAAAAATTTGTGTTGAATTTATTTTATTATTGGTTCTATCTGGCTGAAAAGTTGAAAACAAGTTTAAGAATTCGCAAAAAATCGCGTCTTTCTAACTCCATACTAACAGAAAGTAGTTGAAAACAATAATAAATTAGCAGTCATGCTAGGCTGATACGGCTTCACTTACCCACAGGTGGCACCACAGTCGCAAGTTACCGACACCAACAGATGGCGCCACCGACCAAGGGAGGGTCGTATTCCTTGCTGAGTTCCAGGCAGTCGGTAAAACAATGAGGTTGGTAATGCAGATTCCTACAACGAAAGCAATGCACCATTGGTCGGTGGAACACAGAGGTCAGTAAATTCATGCTTCCGTTCCATGCAAAGTCGGTATAACAGTAAGGTTGGTAATGGAAATTCCTGCTAAGTTAGCAAGCTCTTTAAGGTTCTTTTCCATGCTAAGTTACCATCAATCGGTATAACATTTTGTCACCATCGGTCGGTAAAACAAGTAATTCGGTAATTTGTATAGTGTCATTTTACTATCGGCCGGTAGGGTAGGGCGTAATGTTATCATCAGCCGATAAAACAAGCAGGTCGATAATTTTATATTATCAACTTACCATCGGTAGGTAAGGTAGGAAGCCATTTTACCATCAGTCGGTAAAACGGATGTGTCGGTGATTTTTATATTATTAGTTTACCATTGTTTGGCAAGGTAGGGAGTGCGGTAACTTTTTATATTATCATTCTACCCTAGGTAAGTAAGGCAGGGATGTCGGTAACTTTTTATATAATCATTTTCCCATAGCTCGATAAAACAAGGGTCGTCGTTAACGTACATCTCCAGCCACTTATCGAGCTTCAGTCGCTATATCAGGAGCCTACCTTTTCAATCAGGGGTAAATAGCCATCAATAACAGATGGCGCCACTGCGAAATTAGTCGGTACTTTCTTCCAGCACTAGTACCAATTTATCAACAGTCGGTAATGCATGTATCGGCGGTTGAATTAGTGCTCAGTCTCTGTCCGTACCTTACCGACAAACTGCCGATGCCTGAAGACAGTCGGACCTCTCTTTCTACCACGTGACATAAACAACCAGATGCGATTGAATTCGAAACGAAGTTTTCGAAACGTCTCTTTTTATCGTGTGAAACTGAGAGGTCCGATCGAAATAGTTGGTAGCGTTCAGGTTTCTCACTAAGTGCACTCGCCGGGTGAACCTGTAAAAGGGGCGTGGTTTACGAAAGTGAACTACGAAGTGTCATGTTCTTTGAACGGGTGCGTGTGAAAGGGTTTAGCGCGAATATAAAAATTGTCATGTTATGTTCACATATCACAACATATGTTTTATGCCCCTTCATTATATGATAATGGAGAAGCAGCGAATGAAAATTATTGTTGCTGTAATGGTGCATTCATACCTGTCCGTCCGACCGGTGCGGGCAGAAAGTCCATAAGAGTAAAAGAGATAGAGAGCGGAAAATTAGACACAAAGTAGTCTCTATCTCTTTTACTCTTATGACTTTTCTGCCTGCACCGGTCAGAAGGACAGAGTTATAAATGCACCATAATTACATAGAATGATGATGTTTACAACAATCTTAGAAAGTGATGATGAATATAGTGATTATGAGGTGGAAATTGGAATTGTGATGGAAATTCCGATGAAAGTTCAAGGCCCAAGGGAAACGCCAGTTAGAATAATAGGATATGCTACTATGGGATTTTGGTCTTCTCCCAAAATAACGAGGTGTTTCCCGGGCGCGCAATCCATATCCGTATACTTATTTACAATCTTCACAATTCACTCTGCTTTTTACCACGGGTTTTATACAAGTTTCATTTCAAATATGCCCAAGTTTCCAACTTCCCGCTAATTCTTCCCGCCAATTTCAGTGTTCACTCGCATCCACCAACCTTTTTTCAACGGGTGAAAAAGTCACCCATCGAGTGACCTCCACCCGTCACTCTGGTGATTTCTGAATGGTTCACCCGGCTCGATCCGACCACTCACCTAGCGTCGCTGAACGTTTCCGAGTGCACCCGAGTGCACTCGGTGAGAAACCTGAACGAACCCGTTTTTTCAATTGGTTATTTTTGTCTCTAATGAGCCGAAAAGTGAGGTGATCTAGAAGTCTATTTTTTAATTTTGAATCTTTTTCATGCTCATTTTGCATAAAATTATTCATGATAAAATGGATTTCTGTTCTATCTTAATTTTAAAATTATTAAATAGAGACACTAAACAAAAGATTCTTTCCAATTTGTAGGGTTTTGTTCATGAATATTTTCTGATTTCTTTTAATTGAGTCTGAATAATTTTAACTCAATTTCTTGAAAGAAATCTTTTTATTACAAAATTTGTTTGTAATAAGTTTGCACTAAATGTAGCAATTTTAGAAATATACAGGATATATTTTTGGATTATTTCTTTTTCCTATTTGTGAAATTGTAATAATCTAAATGAATTGGATTGAATCACCCAAAAA